>JBBPBX010017565.1:10601-28106 GCA_038048925.1 Garcialebias charrua
ACGTAAGTCGGATCATATAGTAAAAAAATAAAACATTTAAAAAAACATTTTTTTTACAGTGCGTTCATAAGTCCGAGTTGCCGTAAGTCGAGGGTTCCCTGTACAGGTATTCCCCGATTTACGAGCGAGATCCGTCACAAGGGGGCGCTCGTAAACCGGAAATCTCGTAATTTGGAACGGCCGCCATTGCTCTCGTAAACCCGGAAGTCCGCTCGTAAATTTCGCCAGCGCACCTAAAAACACTCTATTTTCATCTATAAACTACTTTTGAGTGCATAAAAATGATCGGAAACGTGTGTTTATATGCTTAACTTGCTAACTGTAGTGAAAAAACACATGAAAACTCAGTATTTTTTTCGTTTTTTCCAAAAATTCGCAACCCGGAAGTCCGCTCGTAAATTTCGCCAGCGCACCTAAAAACACTCTATTTTCATCTAAAAACTACTTTTGAGTGCATAAAAATGATCGGAAACGTGTGTTTATATGCTTAACTTGCTAACTGTAGTGGAAAAACACATGAAAACTCAGTATTTTTTTCGTTTTTTCCAAGAATTCGCAACCCGGAAGTCCGCTCGTAAATTTCGCCAGCGCACCTAAAAACACTCTATTTTCATCTAAAAACTACTTTTGAGTGCATAAAAATGATCGGAAACGTGTGTTTATATGCTTAACTTGCTAACTGAAGTGAAAAAACACATGAAAACTCGGTATTTTTTTCGTTTTTTCCAAAAATGTGCAGCTCGTAAGTCTGGGACCTCGCAGATCAGAGCGCTCGTAATTCGGGGACTACCTGTATATATATATATATATTATATATATATATATATTGAATTTTTTTATTTTGAAAGCCGAGTTCCGAGTTCCTTCTGGTTTTGACAGCAGAAGCAGTAGCTTGACGGAGAAGCAGAAAAATACAGGGCCGGACCTTATTGTTTGGACCGGCAGACCAACGAGGAGGGACGAGCTAACATGCTAACAGACCTTACTGTAAAGCTCTGGACCGCGCGAAGCAATGGAAAACTACAGGCAGCTGCAGAGCTTGGAGGAACAACGAGCTAACATGCTAACAGATGGAAGAAGGCTTCACCAGCTCCCAGTAGGAAATTAACTCTTTTTTCCCTTCATTATGGCTCCAAATGTTTGTTTTTTGATAATTATGTAGGGTACTGTTAGGATAGGCTAAGTGCTTGGTAAAATACAGTTCGGTACGTATAAGGTGCAGTTTGGACGTATGTTTCGAGTTACGTTGAGTTACAACGGCGTGTAGGAACGAGACTCCGTCGTAAGTCAGGGACTACCTGTATGAACTAAAATATGTGACAATAGTTTTTTTTTTTACCGTGTACTCACGCTGAGATTTAAGTTTGAAAACGAGGCCAACGTTGTCTCCGAAGGGGCTTAATAACTGCATTCAAGACCAGGCGTAAAGTGTTTAAATTGTAAGACATAGAATGTATTTCACTTGTTGCCTTTTTTCATTCATGTAGAGAGAAAGACGATCTGGTCACTGCTTCTTCTAATACTTCCCCAGTAGCGTCTGAACGGGGGACAGGCAGCAGATCCTTGACCTCATTAGATACAGAAGCTTCAACAGCGTTGTGGAAAATTGCTCAATCAGCCCAAAATGGAGCTCGCATGCAGACGCTATGAATTCTGGAAGAGGCACTTTGAATTGTCTTGTTTGTTATTTGCGTGAGCTGAGACAATCTCCAGCCCCGATGCTCAATCGAATGTCTGGAAATTTGAGTGTCCTGTAGTGGCTCTGCACAATGGCTGATATGCTAAACGCTGTTCCTCAATCAGCGTCAGTTCAAACAAATCAGCACACGAGCAGCTGGGGGAAGTGATGGAGGCAACAACAGCAGGCCTCAAATTATTTTTCCTGCTTCCTCCTTGACAAGTGTTTCATAGCGTCTTGGATCCTGTACTAGCCAAATGGAGGAGTGCATCAATTGCTCTGCTGAATTTCCATCCATCTTTGTGGATGATTTCCCCCGCGGTCTCTTTTGTTCTCTCGCTGGGAACAGAAAGGGGTGGGTGGTTTTTCTCCACTTCCTCTTCCGCGCTCCGTCTCTTCGTCTGGAAGGACTCGTCCCAAAGTGTGATTGAATGCCGAGTTACGTGGTTGACGGCAGAGAGGTTTCTTGGCTTCTTTGCCTGATGAGGTGAAGTTGAGCGCTGATGCCAGTTTCTGCACAGGCAAGCAATACACGCACCAGTGATACTTTCCTTTCAAGTAGCTGAAGCAACCCGTGCAGTCTGTTTAACTTAGCTATGTCATTCTAAAGAGGTAAAACCATTCTTGAATAGAAACAGAAAAGGCCGGATGAAGCGTTGAAAATGACGAAAACTTCATCCAAATGTAGCGGCGCTCAATAATCTTCGTTGGGCTTTTCCCTCTTCAGGTGTTGCCACAGTGGGTCATCCACCTCCTTCGCACTCTGTCCTCTGCATCATCTGTCCTCATTCCAACTACCTTCATGTCTTCTCTAACTGCGTCCATATGTCTTCGCTTTGGTCTTCCTCATTGTCTTTTTCCTGGCAAGTCCATGCTATGTCCAAACATGTTCAAACCATCTCAGTCTGGCCTCCCTAACTTTATCTCCCAGTTGTTCAACATGTGTTGTACCTCTGATGATCTCATTCCTAATCTTATCAATCCTTGTCAGTCCTAAGGAGAACCTCAGCATCTTAATTTATGTCCTTTCCAGTTCGGGGCAGAGTCTTCGAGTCTCCGGTGAGATCCGTAAACATTCTCAAATAATGTCGGGGAATGGCCAAGAACACGCCTATCGGAATCCAAGGCGTGGATAACAGTGATTGCTGGAAATGGGCACCAGAAAATGGATGGATTTTTCACCTCTTTCCCACATTCCCCATTTTCCTGGACAGTGGACCCCAAGTACTTGAAGTCCTGCACCTTTGTGACCTCTGACCCTTGTAGCCTCACTGTTCCACCGCCTCCCTCTCATTCACACACATGTACTCTGTCTTACTACGGCTGACTTTCATTCCTCTTCTTTCAAGTGAATACCTCCACCTCTCCAAGTTCTCTTCCACCTGTTCCCTGTTCTCACCACAGATCACAATGTCATCTGCAAACATCATAGTCCATGGGGATTCCTGCCTGACCTCATCTGTTAGTCGGTCCATCACCAGAGCAAACAAGAAGGGGCTCAGAGCCGATCCTTGATGCAATCCCACCTCCACCTTGAAGCTATCTGTCACTCCTACAGCACATCTCACCACTGTCCTGCTGTCTTCATACATGTCCTGCTGTCTTCATACATGTCCTGCTGTCCTCATACATGTCCTGCTGTCCTCATACATGTCCTGCTGTCTTCATACATGTCCTGCTGTCTTCATACATGTCCTGCTGTCTTCATACATGTCCTTCATACATGTCCTGCTGTCTTCATACATGTCCTGCTGTCCTCATACATGTCCTGCTGTCTTCATACATGTCCTGCTGTCTTCATACATGTCCTGCTGTCTTCATACATGTCCTGCTGTCTTCATACATGTCCTGCTGTCTTCATACATGTCCTGCTGTCTTCATACATGTCCTGCTGTCCTCATACATGTCCTGCTGTCTTCATACATGTCCTGCTGTCTTCATACATGTCCTGCTGTCCTCATACATGTCCTGTACCAGTCTAACATACTTTTCTGCCACTCCAGATTTCCTCATGCAATACCACACCTCCTCTCTTGGCACCCTGTCATATGCTTTTTCTAAATCCACAAACACACAATGGAGTTCTTTCTGACCCTCTCTGTACTTCTCTATCAACATCCTCAAAGCAAAGATGCATCTGTGGTGCTCTTTCTTGGCATGAAACCATACTGCTGCTCACAGATAGTCACCTCTTGTCTAAGTCTTGCTTCCACAACTCTCTCCCAGATCTTCATCGTGTGGCTCATCAACTTAATTCCCCTGTAGTTGCTACAACTCTGTACACTTCACCACTTGCTCCTGCTGAGGTCGGATGCTTTTCCCCCTCCTCCCCCTCTGCTTTGCTTTGCTGCTCTGTCTATCTGTGAAACTACTTCTGAGCCTCTCTTGCATATCTTCCGAACCATAATTATAGACTTGATTCGATCTGTTGGCCCCTCAACACAATTGATAACATTTCTTCGAAGAGAAGACTGTTGGCACACACGCAGTTGGATATCTCATCGACTTGATGATGTGTCTATCTCTGCTGCCATTTGTGGATTTTAAGGACACATTTATAATTGGATTTATGATAACTGGTTCCTGCTTTTTGGATTTGGCTGGTCGCTGGTTTTATCTACAAACAAGGAAGTCGTCTGCAGCAAATTTGGACCTGATCACGCTGCTTGCATTTACGGCTTGGTTCTTGTCTCGAACACCCAGACTCAAATGCTTTTGGCAGAATGGATCAGATCTCTGGGATTTTACTCAGGCACATTATTTTGGTGTGGCCACGTAATTTGGACATTTCGGAACCTGAGTGGGCCAATACAGATTCAAGGTAGATGTCATTGTGTTCTGCCTGTCCCTAAAGCAACTGTGTTTATCTGAATTTGGCTCCCCCGGCTGGCCTTGAAGGTCACCTTATCTGAATACTCCTGGAGGACATGTAATCTAAAGCTCACACCCACCACCCCTCGAGAAATTTCCAACTGATTAACCAGAGTGAACCAGCTGAATAAACATTGTCATCATTTCAGGACTCTTGTATTCCCATGGGCGTGTTCTTGGCCATTCCCCGACATCATTTGAGAATGTTTACGGATCTCACCGGAGAGAACTGGTTGATTATTCCATCCTCATCAGAACTCTTACAGTGTCCTCAAGTGCATCCATGGACATTGCTCACCGCTCTGGTCGTCTCAGCCGCTCTGCAGAATGTCCACGTTTCTATGTGCTTGTTTGTGCGAGGTGTTTTTGTTAATATTAACGTTTTTCTTCTCAGGCAAGAAAAAATATTTCAATAGGATTTTTTTATGCCTCCAATTCCTAATGTGTCCAGTTTCACAACTTTTTGTCTGTCTAAGCAGATCCCACTTGTAAATGATGCTTCTAGGCTCAATGTGATTTATCTGTCTAAATAAAGGTTGAATGAATAAATGAACATCACCCTTGTTCTTAAAAATGGCCACCAGCACACTTATTTTCCATTCTTCAGGCATTTTTTTTCACCCTCACATATGCCATTGACATGTTTCCCTCCTCGTGGTCTTCGACTAACAGTATCAAAATTTCTGCCGGCCCCCTGTTTGTCAACAGCACCGGTGGCGGTTGATGTTAACCCGGGCTTCAACCGATCCAGTATAGTTTCGCTTTGATGAACTTGCATTATGGTTTCGGCAAAAGTGTTTTACATCAGATGCCCTTCCTGACACAACCCTTACATTTACCCCGGCTTGGGACTGGCACAAGAGATACACTGGCTTGTGCTCCCATAGTGGCTGGTTTATAAAAGATTCTGATTGGAGAACTATTTTCATGAATTAAAAACATTTCTTGCTCAACTTATAAGTGTGTCACAGAAAATAAGAAAAGTACTGTATTGAAAATATTTGTTTTATATCAAATACAGGTAGTCCTCGACTTACGACGTTTCGGGGTTACGAACGCCCTCCCATTGAAAAGCATTGTTTGAGTTACGCGGTTTATGCGCATTTACACCAGAGAATACGGTACTGAAACTCACCGGAGGACAGCGGAAATTTACAGGAGGGAGGTGGGGAGAGTAGCTTCAGTGGAAAATTACTACAGACCTCATTGTTTGGACAGGCAGACCGGAGCAGAGAGGGGTGGATGGTGTCACCAGACGGCAGAAAACAGCGGAGTTGGACCGGAGGAACAAGAGCTAACATGCTAACAGACGGAGGAAGAATTCACCAGCATACCAGTAGGTTATTAACTCTTTTTTCCCTTCATTATGGCTCCTAAATGTATGGGGTTTTTGATACAGGGGGACCCTGACTTACGAGCCAGTTCCGTTACTACGAGTATCTCGTAAGACGAAAATTCGTATGTCGGAACCCAAAACACGTGTTGCTCGTAAGTCCGGATTTTCGGTCATAAGTCGGAAAATTTATGCTAGCCCTACTACAAACACTCGTTTTTCATCACAAATGTTCATACTAGTTCATAAACATGCTCAGAAACTTGTTTCCAAACGGTTAGCTAACACACTTTCATCTAAAAACACATAAAAGTGCTGTATTTTTTGTATGTTCTTTACAAATTTACTGCTCATTCGCCAACTCGTAAGTCCGGAACTTCGTATGTCAGGGCACTCGCAAGTCGGGGACCCCCTGTAATTATATAGGGTAATGTGTTAGGATAGGCTAAGTGCTTGGTAAAATAAAGTACTGCATGTATGAGGTACCGTTTGGGCGTGTTGTACAGAGATTTTCGAGTTACGAACGGGCGTAAGAACGGAACTGCGTCATAACTCGGGGACCACCTGTACATATTACATTAAAATATTTAATGCACCATTACATATGTGCTGAATTCTAAGGCCTTCTCTGAAGATACTGAAGGCCCTGAGGGATTTCTCCATCTTTTAGTGCTTGTGCTATCTAATGAGGGTCAATCTCAGCTACTACCACATCCAACTTTATCCCAATGTCTGTAAAATTGACTGCGCTGTAGCTGTTTTGGTGGTTTTGACGATCAGTTAAATAAGTGGCCATCTTAAAGCAGACTGACTCCAAACATTAATCAAACTCTAATAATCACTTTCTGAGAGTTTTTGTCTTTTTTAGCATTGGATGAGATATTTTGCTAACAGACAGACAAGTATGCACACAGATATGGGCAAGAAGATTATCAATATCCTTATTATATTAACAAAATGCCACGTTTTGAAAGAAAAAGCAAATTGTTGTTTATAATTTTTAATTTCCAAAGCATTTATATCATCTCTGACCAGACAGCCACTAAATATATCAAAAAACATCTGAGTCTCACGCAGGATCATGAGGAAAATGTTCATCCATCATGAACCTTGATTCTATCATTTCTCATGTGAGCCGAGACGGGCCATGCCGAGGTGTTAATTCCCCCCTCAGGGGCCGCACTCGTTTCTTCAGACTGAGTATCTCTGAAGTCGGAGCGAAGCATTGTGGGAAATTAAATGAAGTGTTTGTCAACGCCGTTAATCTGAAACAATGCAGATAATATCACACTCGAGGTACCGGCGCTCTCATTTATGTTTGTGGAGTCACATTTAATTGCTTCGTTGTCGTAACGACAAACTCCAACGCTGCCTCACTTCGTTTGGCAACCTTTATAAAGTTTTTGCTCAATAGTTTTTAATTTTATTTTCAGCTTTTGCCGAGTTTTAAAGCTTAAGCCAGAAACTATTAATAAAAAATTTAAAAGTTCTACAGATACACTCATTAAATTGAATAATAAAGATATTTAAACATATTTAAAACAAGTTTTGGAAACTACTCCAAATGTAAATTTAACATGTGTTAAACTGACTGAGGTAAAGCAATTTAAGTGTTATTAAAGGTCACTTGGATGTGGCAGCCATTTTAAATCAGTTTCTCCAAAATTTAGGCTGCAGACAAGAATACATTACATTTTCCTGATGGGAGAAGCAATTAGTGATGAAAGGAATCATTTGACATTTACAGTGGATTTCTCTTGAGGATTTGAGTTGTAAGTATCCTACCTGCAGTAGACCATAACCAGAATGATCAGAGTTTTAGAGAACATTTGTTATTGAGGCATCAAAATGATAGCTTGTCTGGCAGTGACTAGAGAGGACGGTAACCAGGTAAAACAACTTAACATGATAGTTCAGCTTTTTCCTCGTGGATCTTGGAAGAGTTTGGACACAGACTGTGGCCTGTTGCAGATAGCTTTCTGAGAAACTTAAAAAAGAAAAAACTATGAATTGGCTTTTACTGGACTGATCAGATTGCTAATCAGTGTGGCATCGGAATCAAATTAGATTACAGGAGTCATTTCAGTCTTTCCCTAGCTCACTTGCCTTGGCAGGGTGCCTATATCTTCCTTTATTGTCGTCAACGGGGGGTTGTGGTAGATGGAGACACATGAGCATTGTTTGTACCAACAGTTTTTGAACGGGTTGGAGACTGATCAACTTGAGGAAAACAGAGAGCTTTTAGCTAACGCATCTGTATTGCATGTCGCTAGCTTAGCGTCAGTGTCGGCAGTTGTCGACAAGGTTGGGAGCAGAATTTCAGCTCGGTAGGCAGGGCACTCAGTTCTGTTGACCGGGCGGGGCACCTTGGTTGTATGACGGTACGGAAAACACTGCATTTACACGGCGATTGAGGGGAAACTGAGCAATTTTTAGCTAGCATATCTGTATTGCATGCCGCTAGCTTGGCGTCAGTGCCGGCAGTTGTCGACAGGAGTGGGAGCAGCATTTCAGCTTGGTAGGCAGGGCACTTGGTCCTGTTGACGGGGCGGGGCACCCTGGTTGTATGACGGTATAGAAAACATTGCATTTATGTAGAGGATTGAGGGAAACGGAACACTTTTTAGCTAGCACGTCTGTATTGTGTACGCTAGCTTAGCTTCAGTGCCGGCAGTTTTCGATAGGGATGTGTTTGTTTGGAGGGTTCAGTTCAGTAGGTAGGGCATTCCTTTCTGCTGACAGGGCATGGCACCCTGGTTCTATAACAGTAAGGGAGGCAGTGCATTTACATGATTGGCGTACCGCTTGCTAACTTTATTTTCAAAATACTGATTTTAATCTCGAGTTTAATCCCAAAACAGGGAAACTGTAACAAAATACTTCTGTTTTCTGAGTGTTTGCGAACACGACATATTCTACTTATATTTACTGATCAAGTTTTGCCATTCAGGACATATTTATGGAACAATGTGGGGAAAATAAAATATGAGACCCACTGAGCTTTAAAGTAAGTTGAGTCATCTGTTTGTCAGTGAGCATATAATGAAACAATAAAAGAACAGAGCTTAGGAGGACTTGTCAGGTTCTTGGATGAGGTATTTAGCCTCTCAAGCGACTGCTTTCTGGACGTCTTATTGGAATACACTCAATCAAACAGACACACACATTTTGTATGATTTATACTGCTGTCATTGTCTCTTTGTCTCATTATGCCTACAGTCATTTCAAGTCTCCTGTTCTGACAGTTGAAGCCCTCAAAGTTTAAAACCTCTGTCACGATGTGGCTCCTGAATAATGCAGCGTGGTGTGCCACAGTTGCGCCACCAAATCAATTCAGGATGAGTGCGTTTTAGGACTTATGTCACTGCAAGTTTCTTCTCAGTCACCATCTGCTATAACCGCTGCATTCTTGAACCCAACAGTCTTTTTTTTAGGATTTGGGAACTCTAAAATACTTTCAAGATCAGTTTCTTAAAACTGAGAATAGCAAAACGTGAAGAATTAAGTGCCTTTACGAAGAACCGTAATGCAGTCGTTTAGGTCCTAGGCTTTGCTTATTTCATTCCATTATACTGTTGATTTAAAATGGACACAGACATGGACAAAAAGACAGAAGACAGAACTGGATGTAGAAATTAAGATGTTGAGGTTAGGAGTGACAAGGATGGAGAAGATCAGGAATGAGATCATCAGAGGTACAGCACATGTTGAACAACTGGGAGATAAAGTTAGAGAGGCCACACTGAGATGGTTTGGACATGTCCAGAGGAGGGACAGTGGGTATATTGGTAGAAGGATGTTAGAAATACAGCTTCCAGGAAAAAGACAAATATGAGATTTATGGATGCAGTTAGAGAGGACATGAAGGTAGTTTGAGTGAGGACAGAGGACACAGAGGACAGAGTGAGGTGGAGGAGGATGAAATTCCTGAAGAGGGAAAAGCTGAAAGAAGAGAAATACTGTTGATTTAAAGGAAAAGTGCACACTCATCAACACCTCTGCATTATGTTGCATTGTCAATGTTTTCTAACAGGACAAAGAATAGGACCCTGAGGTGAAGGGGTCTAGGCTGGATTGTCCACTGGGTATTCTATGCTTTGGGCCAATTTATATCTTGGGGTGTAAGTTGGCCCAGACCTATTCAAACCCATCAGAAGAGATTGTACCTCCATTAAATCTGTAGCGTTGAGTCATACCCACAAGAAATATTTTATTCGGAATTCCGCTTCGTCAGGTAAGTAAAAGAGAAAGCTAACTGACTTAAATGTTAAAACTCTGAACATCTGGTATGAGTGACCGGAGGTTAAGGCCAATCCATACCCCTCAGGTCACACAATGGGTAGGTATATACAGTAGATGGAAATAGTCTGACCTGGAAAAGGATATTCTGGCCCAGGCAATTTTACACTCCCAGTTACAGTCCGGCTTAGGACAGTTTATTCCCAAAGTACACTCTGCCATACTCTGGCAAATTATTTTTTATATTTTTAATTATTTAGGATAGGGCCAATGCTTCCCTTGAACCCTAAGTAAGGGTGGGTATGTTTAAAACAGGTTGCTTTGTTGTATTAGAAAATACCAATATTTCAACTCCACACTTTGGAAAAAGATTGGAAATCTCTGTTTTTCATATGAACCAGAATTGAAAGTACAACAGAAAATCTGAGTTCTGGAAATATCCTGTCCTTATAGAAGTCCCTGGAACTTGTACTGTATGGCCTACCAATATCTTCACAAATATAATCTCTTAAAGTGAAACTAAACCCAAATTTGACTTTTTTTAGCTGATAAACTCCCTAGAATGTGTTTAAAATGTTTCTGAGCACTATTTTTGAGTTATTTTTCATGTATTTGTGCGTATTAGTTAAAATCGGCAATATTTGGTCTAAAAACGAGTATCTGTAGTCCTATGGGTTGAACTGTGGTATTGCACCCTGATTTTCTCATTAGTTTACGATTCGCACAGTCATTAATTTTCGCCCAATTTCGTCACATCCGCTGCTGCCTGTGTATAAAAGTGGAGCCACTCCCCCGAGAAGGTCACTCCCAGGTCACTCCCCCTCCAGAGTTCAGGGGTTGGATTAGCGATTAGCAACATAGCATTAGCATAGAAGAGCCACGATGTTCCAAGAAAGCTCTTCAAACTGATGTTCACCCACCCTTACACCATCAGGTTACAATCCGTTTGGAGGTGAGTACCATTTTACACCTTTCATTCCATAATTTATCTTTTGAGTACATGACGTGTTTCTTCATGTGCTGTGTTTGGGACCTGCAGCTTTGCTTCGGTGTGGCCCCACAAGGTCGTGGCGTTTTTATCTGTTGCTGATCAACGTTAGTTTGTGGTTGTGTTTAAATGCTCAAAATCTAGTGTTTCTTATGAACACCGCAGAGTGTGTGAACTCTTATGAACTCTGATAAAGAAGACCGTGACATAAAAAAACAATGGAGACTAGCTGGCGCTAATTTTAGCTGTTGTACTAGTTACGATGTTTTAGACACGGTGTACTTTTGCTGCAAATAATAATGTTGTGCATCAAAGGTATTTATAAAATAATGTGTACTTGTGAATGAGTATCATGGGCAGCAGTATTTATTTTGCACTGGGTCATCTGTTTAACAGATCAACAAAGTGAAAACAAGTACAGTATGCTTGTTTGTAAGGTGATTAAAATGTGTTGTTCTTTTTTTATTTCCATGAGGCGTTCCACATCCAATCTGAGCCGTGCTTCACAGACATCAAGCATCAAGGAGACGTGTAGACATGTCACTTTGGAGGTGACATATGAGAGCTGATTCACCAGGTACATGTATTCATGTTTTATTTATTACTTTTGTACCCTACCCTCTGTCTGCAGGTATTAATATTATTAATTATGTTTTTATTATTTTATTTATTACTTTTATTATGGCGGACGTTTTTAAAAAAAAAGTTTATGCAACATTAATTCTTGTTTATTTGTTCATTGCTACCTGTCCCAACATTTTGGGGATTTGTTGACACTGTGAAATTTTGAATCAACATCTTTCTCCATTGAAATGTTACATTTACTCAGATTAAACTTTTGATCTTTTCTCTTTTCAGGACTGCAAATATCCAGGGTCGGGATGGAGTGAGGGAAGTCGACCGCTGCATCGTGTCCCAGATTTGTCCTCATGCATGAGGGAAAAAATAAATAAACAAATTGATTACAAAAACTAGTTGTCTATGATTCATTTTATTAACAGTAAGTTACTTCAAAACAACAAAAGGTTCTGAAAACACATGGGACACCACCCCAGCTCCTCTGTTTGGACGCAGTGGACAGCAGAACGAGGAGTCCCAACCACCTTCAGGATGCCCCACCTTCCAGCCAGAAACGAACACCAGGGTCTCAGCTGTACCAACATTGTCGTGGATGCAGGTCTCAGGAGATGAAGCTCTGGCCGAGACTGCATCATCTTCTTGGTTAAAGTAATCCTGGCTGCAATTACTCTGTGTGGCTGCTGGGTGCTTTGAGTCATCACAGTTATCTGAAAAGAACATTTTAAAGGATACACAGTACATGTATTGTTAAATTTATTGCAATTGGTTTGTTTTGCAATTGGTTTGGTTTGCATTAAGAAATATTTTCTCAATATTTTCTCATTAATCTTATCAGCTGTGCTGTGCCCAGTTTTGATTAGCTGACACATAGCTTAAACAAATACTGTATACCTGTCCTAACAAATATATATTGTACAAGCTTATCTAATGTTTCTAAACACGGATACAGTATTTGGAAACCAAATAAAAGATTTTACCACTGTTTGGTGCTAATTAATAGTCAATTCAAAAAACAATGTGTGTTTAGTTCTGGGTTGCATAACAAAAATAAGCCAAAGCGTCAAACAAACCCTACCCTATAGAGGGTAGGAAAAATCAATATTTTATAATATTTATTATGAAACGTTACTTTTGGAATGTGCTAAGTAATAAGATGTGGCAAATTAAAATGACAAAAACACAGCTGTACACCGCATGCCATGCAGCTAAACAGGTTTTTAATGTGTTCTGTGTTCAGAAGCATACGCATAAGCTGTGTGTGTGTGTGATTAAATGCACGCAACAACATTTTACAACTGTTATTTTGGTAAAAGTTTAGGTATTTACTTACTGAAGACGTGACTATCCGCCATTTTGAAATCTAATCTTGGGGAGGGGTGGGAGTTTACCACTAGAGGGGGCGTGAACACAGGACAACCTCAACCTCCTCCCCTGCTCGACTCTCGACACGCCTATTTTGAGGGAAAAATTCAAACTGCTTCGGGGGAGGAGTTACCGATCCACAGGGTGTGGAGTCGCTCTTTAAGTACACCATGTGGTGAAATTAAGTTGAAAATTACACTTTGGTATTCGTGGGAAATTTGATTGGGAGGAACGATGGCGCGGTTGGTAGAGCTGTTGCCTCTCAGTAAGAAGGTTGCCGGATCAAATCCTGGCCAAGAGCCTTTCTGGGTAGAGTTTGCATGTTTTCTTTGTGCATGCTTGGGTTTTATCCAGGTACTGTACTCTGGTTTCTTCCCATAGACCAAAAACATGAATGTTAGACTGACTGGTAACTCTAAATTGTTCATAGGTGAGAGAGTGAATGGTTTTGTCTATATGTGGCCTTGCGATGGACTGGATACTTGTGCAGGGCGTCCCCCACTTTTTGCACATGCAATTGTTGGATATGGGCTTTAGTGACCCCCGTGACTCAAAAAAGAAGAAGCAGATCAAAGTTAATGGATGGATGGTTGGAAATTTGATTTTGTTGTTTATCCAGTTAAGCCAACTTCTTTTCCTTTCAAACAGCGTCCATTAGAAGTATAGCCTACACTGCCGCAGTGCATTTTAGAACACTCCATAAGAGATTATTTTCACCCTTTTGAACATTTTAAGAAGTTGTTTCAGATTTTTTACCTTCTGAATCAATTGGATGGTGCTTCCATTGATCGTAGTGGAGTTACATGAACTGTTTCATGTAAAGGGACAGTTCCTTCACTTTTTGGACCAAAGTGCTTAAACAAAGCAGGCAAAGGGCACGCTTAGTTCAGGACATCTTTGTGAGGCAGTTTATTTTGCAAGCTGTACCTGCATTCATTATTTCATGACACTGTCTTTTTTTGGCAGGGTTGAGTCTAACAGCATTGCATTAGCCAACAGGGCACGAGCACATGTGTTTTGGCACAGAACTAAAGCAGATGCATCATCGTCTTGGGCGTCCACGGAGAATTTCTCTAAAATTAGCTTGCAATCCATTTTAAATTGCACATTTGGCTTCACGAATCAGTGAAGCCATCCTAAATGTGGGACAGCTGCACCATCTCATGAACTATCATCTGTGTCTAAATGATGTTCTGGCTTCAGGAACACCTTCTTTTAGAATCAAACAATGAAGCCAAATATATTTGGCCTGTCAAGAAATGTTATTCTTGGATAAACAGTTGCATTGCATTATGATAATTTTCAGCCCATATTTCCTCTGATCTGATCACACATGGACATGTGTTCAGAATCGCTCTGTGACGTCTGTTTTCATCTCTATTCAATACATTAAATTGTGAAGATATTGATCATTTCTGTCTGCGAATTTTTCCTTAGTTTCTGTTACAAGTCAGAAGATATCCTTACCTGGGATGTAGCATGTTACAGCATGTTTGCATCTCGTGATAGTGAGAAAAGACTATAACTTACGTACGTGTAGGGGAACCAGGGGTGCCCTTCTTCCCATTTATGAACAGCTTTATTTGCATAATTTTCATAAGACTTTTCAAAGTGCTGCCACTGGATAAGATCCAACTAATTCACCTTTAGATAAAACTCAGTTTAGATAGTTACAACTTTGCAATATTGATATCAAAGAGTCATCCCTAACGTAAAATATGAGCGCTAACGCATGGCAGCATGACGGCTTGCTGGTTAGTACTGTTGCCTCACAGCAAGACTGGTTCAATCTGGGTGACTATGGGACAACTGTGGCTGAGTGGTTAGAGAAGTTGAATAGAATAGAATAGAGTAGAATAGAATATATCTTTTGTTGTCCTCCAATGCAAAAATTGGGGGTTGAATTCCAGCAGCAGTCACATGCTGAAGTGTCCCTGGGCAAGACACTGAACCCCCCATTGCCTCCGATGGGTGTCCCATCAGTGTATGAATGTGATAAATCTCTGATTATCATATTTTCCACTGTACATGTCGCACTGCCCTATAAGTCGCATCCGTCCAAATATGTCTAAAAAAGTGGAAAAATCCATAAACATGTTGCTTCGCTGTATACGTCACATCTATTATGCATCACCGCTGACAGGTTGCATTTGTTACGCATCACCGCTGACAACCCGGAAATGTGGGCCAGTGTTGCGCCAAAATTCGATGGGCTAACCAAATGGCAGCTGCGGGAGCGTGCACAGGAGGACTTTACCAAGAATTTAAAAAGATTAACATTTACTTTTTTTTTCATTCAACCTTTATTTAGGCAGGTTAATCTCATTGAGCCTCGAGGACTCATTTACAAGAGAGACCTGGCTACAAACAAAGAATGATGACAACAGCAACAGTAGATAGTAGTTTGTAGTAGGATAGTACTAGCCTGGTTAAAACCAGACCCTTGTACTTCACTTCGCTTTGTACTAGGGTCTGGGACTTGTCCCATAGACAACGATTTCTCCGGCAGATTTTTGAATGGACCAATCAGAGAACAGAAGGCGGAGTTTTGTTAGTTTAGCCTGGCGAGGCCAGGCTATTCAGATAAATTGCTCAGAAACCACTCGGTGGATATTTTTTCTGCCACCAGTGTGTAATTATATGGCTCTAATTTACTGACTGTTGGCCTAGATGAAACATTTGAGATAAAATTCGATTTTTTATCATTTATTTTCGTAGCGCACCCGAGGCTGTTTGGAAAATGTCAAACCGAAACTATTTAAATCCAGCAAATTTGACCATTTCGTGAATTGATTTAGGAACTGTTAAGCTCAGGAGCACTTCTGATATAACGTCAGCTAAGAAATATATTTTTTATCAGCAGAGAAATAATAGTTTTTTACCTTGTTTTATTGAAAATTCCTTCGTGGCGGCAGCCATTTTGAATGACGACGTCAGTCGACGTCGTTCAAAACTCCGCCTTCTGCTCTCTGATTGGTCCGGTCAAAAATCTACCGGAGATATCCTTGTCTATGGGAGAAATGCCAGACCCTAGTACAAAGCGAAGTGAAGTACAAGGGTCTGGTTTTAACCAGGCTAGGATAGTACAGTATATAGTATAGTTTAGTAGTTTGCTCGACATTATAGTAAATGTGTGTCTCAGTCTAACATTTACTTAATCAAAGGACTTTTAACGGTCAGATCAACTGTATTTCAAAAGTATTCGGTGCTCCAGCAGTCCACAGCGGGAGGCAAAAAAGGAAGGAGGATCGCTGCTCGTTTCTTCGAAATTTAACAAGATTAACACTTAAAACAATTATTTGTTTGCCTTGAAATTATAGCAAAGGTGTGTTTCAGTTAAACTTTTACTTAATGAATGAACTTTAATGGTCAAACAGCTTCATTTCATTGGGGCGGTGCAGCGAAATGAAGCTGGTTTGATAGTTGCTCCAAGTAGCAAGAAGAACGAAGGTGGCATGCTATAGCAAGCCGCTTGTGTCTTTAATAGGTGGAGATTCTCAGTCATGCAGGACATGGTAAAGACAAAATAAATTAAGTATAAAGTATAATAAATAAAGTCCAGTTGTTCTTGTCTCGAACTTTTTTGAATTTGTCATTATACTGTAGCCACATTTAGCTATTGCATGATATGGCATGCTTTACTACTCTGCTGCCACCTAGTGGCTGAAAATAGTACTGTTCAATTTTTTCAGTCAGAATGAATGACAACGGTCATATCCCAGCCCAAAATTGGTTTATAAATATGGGAAATCCATAAATATGTTTCTTTGGCCTATAAGTCACAGGGTATGCAAATTACGCAACATCCCCCTCCCCCCCAAACAAAACAAAACAACAACAAAAAAACACCACCTATAGGGCAAAAAAATACGATATTCATTGTAAAGATCTAGTAAAGTAATGTATGAATGGGTACAGCAGTATCTTAGTAAGCTAGAAAGGTGCAATTTAGGTGCAGTCATTTTACCATTGAATCCCTGGTTTGGACGTAGGTCTTTCTGTAGGGGGATTTGCATCTTATCCTTGTGTTTGCGTGGGTTTTCCCCGGGTACTCCGGTTTCCTCCCACAGTCCAAAAACATCCATCTCAGGCTGCCTTCAGGCTTAGGCCTTCCTTGCAAAAGAGATCTGTAATTTTAGTGTGATTTGTCTTACCATACCAAACCATTTTATTTCTTGCTCAACAAAGGTCAATAATAATAACAGATTAATAACATTAATAATAACAGAATAACCAAGGGTCTTTTTTAGTACCACTGAACACTGACTATAAGATCTGGACCATCAGGTAAGGGGGACTGTCATTTAGAACGGCATATTGTAACATCCCGTTGGATGCCAATGTTAAAGACACCATGGATTCATCATCTGATACATAATTGGAGTCCAGTAGACAGAAAGTGGTTTCTTGATTTTTAAACATCAGGTCTGACTATATATATATATATATATATAT
>JBBPBX010017566.1:0-46681 GCA_038048925.1 Garcialebias charrua
ACAATAATGTCAGAGAAATATTTGGCTCTGGCTGTTTTTACAGCTTGTTGATAGCGACGCCAACTCTCTCTCACCATATCAAATGAGACTTGGAGACCATCCTTTCTCCACTTGCGTTCATTTTTCCTGCATACCTGCCTAATGGCACGGGTGTGGTCACTCAACCACGGGTCAGATTTAGGCTTTGAACGCCTAATTTTAATTGGGGCCACATCATTCAGAATAGTGTTGCATAAAGAATCAAAATGTAGTGAAAGCTCCTCAGTGCTGAGAGACACAGAGAGCTGTGATTTTAAACTATTAAAGGCTGTGGAAAAATGAGCAGCAGTGGATGAGTTAAAAACACGGCAGCTTCGAGCAGGAGCACAGGGTTTAACAGCTTTAGAAACAGGAATAAAATCAAATAAAACTGGCATATGGTCGGAAAACAATGCATCACCAATTACCAAGTTTAAAATAGACAATCCATAAGATAAGACAAGGTCGAGGGTGTGTTTACGTTCATGCGTTGGGCCCTTCACTGATTGAGTGAGACCAAATGCATCCACTAAATCTAAAAAATCCTTCACCAGCGGCTTTCCAGGGCTGCACACCGGGATATTAAAGTCTCCTAAAAATAAAATTTGCTCATATTTGGACATGTAATCACTCAAAAAATCAGAAAAGTCCCGTATGAAATCCTTATTGTACTTGGGAGCCCTATATATGACTGCGCACAAAAGTGGAGGAGTGCAGCCGAGCTCAAACATGCTCAGTTCAAACGAAGAAAAAGCAGTCGGGGGGGACAACTGCTTACAGTCAAAACAAGATTTATAAATGACAGCTAAACCTCCTCCACGGCCCGAGAGCCTTGGGGTATTAAAATATGAGCAACCATGGGGTAAAAGTTCTGAGAAAACACTGGACTCACCAGAAGAAATCCAAGATTCCGTCACGGAGAGAAAGTCCAAACCCTGAGACGAAAAAAAATCCTTCAGAATAAAAGTTTTGTTTGCAACAGATCTCGCGTTTACCAGACCCATCCGGATAGGAACTGGTTCTGACGATGCAGCAGGAGAATTAATCCGAGCAAAGTGTTGCAGATTTCCAAGGTCAGCACTTCGCCAGCGCAGATGTGGAGGAGTGAGACGTGGAGGAAGGAAATGTTGATCCGAGTCGACAACAGGTACCAGCCAGGAATCAATCGGGTCCAAGGAGCGCCGCGAAGCATGCAGACCAGGAAATGATCCAATCTGGGACAGGAATACTCCCGGCGAACTTGCCAAAACGGTCCTCAGCTTCACCAAGAGCCCACCGCGTTTACCTCGACGCCTGTGACGTCTTCTCCGGCGAGGGGGGTGTGGTACCCGGCACAGGTATGATGGAACTCCGGCCAACAGCGGGGGCAAAGAATCGTGCTTCTCGTGATGATGTAAAATATTAGCAGCAGGCAGACGAAGCCCAAAAAGGGTTTGGCGATCATACACCAGTAGAGAGTCCACATCATAAAAGCAGAGGAACAAAAATAATAAAAAAAGACAGAGTGGCAGACGAGACGCCCAACACACTGGCGCCATCTTGCCACACAGGTGCTGTCACACAGGTACAAAATATCAGCATCATGGTTCTGATAAGGCCACAGATGTACTCTGGATGAGGGTGGGGGTGGGGGGGTGAGTGGGGTGTTGTTGCAGGCAGAAGCTTCTAATTTACATTTCCTCCAGGTGCAATTGGATGTAATGTACATGTATTCCGAGAAAAATGTATTCATGTTGTATATTAAATACCTGTATCAGCAAAAGGATTATAAAAGCAGAAAGACCCATTTTGTTGATTTTGAAAAATGTATGAAAATCAACGTCAAGCAGAACTTTCTAGGAATGCAACAGACCAAGCAGCATAATGTTCATAACCTCAGATTGTTGGAGAGTGACCATCTGAGCCAAACGTATCAGTAAAACATAACTGCCACCAATCCTTGTAGGGATTGGCTCCATCTGTTAGTCTGTCCCCCTCCTTACATCCTGTGTCTGTTCCTCTGTTGGTCTGTCAGCTCAGCGTCTCAGGTGTTTGTGTTCATCGTTAATTAAGCCATGCATATTAGTCAGCGTTCATGTGTGTCTCATTGTCGGGTCATTGTCCCTGTTCCCTGGTGTGTCGTACCCCAGCTCCTTGGTCTGTGAGTACATCTCATCTACATGTTTAGTGTTAGTATTCCAGCCACAGTTAGAGCGTCTGTATTTTTTTGCAACTGCCACGTCAGTGTTTGTTTTCCTCTTATTAAAAGTATTTTGATTTTACTTGTGCCTCTGTAAGTCTGCCTGTCTGCACCATGGGACTCATCCCTCACCCCGCACCAAACAGTGACAGAAATGACCCGACCATTTTGAGTCCCACGGACAGGTAATTTGGACTTACCGTACTCTGAGGCGAAAGATGTCTGTGTCAGCTCAGAGGGAAGCTGCAGTCATCCGAGTTGGCGGGTTTCGAACCGAACCCGCTTGGAGCAACAATAGACCCGAGCCGGAACAGCTTCCGTCTCCAATGTTGGTCGCAGCGAGGAGGAAGCGCCGGGACGGCCGCTCCGACCAGTTCACTTCCTTCACTCCTGCACGAGCCATCTCACTGTGGGATGTGTCCGACGACGATTTGGATTCGGACCCGGAAGGACCCCTGCCGTTTCTAGCTCCAGAGACACGAGGCCGCAGGAGAAGGCGGCGACCGGCGAAGACACGCATTTCCGGGTTTCAGCCTGCTCTCCCCCTTAATTCTCCCACACTGTCAGAAGAGCCGGGGGGTATTTCACAGGGGGAGGGGTGCCCGCACCCTTGCTCCGTGACGTCTCGGGGGAGACGTGCTTTGAAGGGGGGGTGGTCCCTCACACCACGTCTGCAGGAGTCACGGAGACTCCTGCACGCCACACAGCTGAGAGGAAGCGTCCTCACAAGACTCCTTCACAAAAGGAGGAGCAACCTGATGACACATCGACCACAGGGGTCGCTACACCTGCAGGACTCACGCAGGAAGAGCCTGCAGGACACACTCTCGTTGCTGAAGGGTGGCCAGATCCCACCTCGACCACAGGGGTCGCTGTGGGACAGAGATCTGAGGAGGCCACTCACATTTTCCAGCAGATAAAAAGACTGTTATATGCTGCTGTCAATAACCCGGACCCTCATTATAAATATAAGTCGTACTCTATTATTGAAGACATTGTTATTAACAGTCCTTGTTCGGTACTTGACTCAGGTTTCATCCAGATCTTGACTTTGGCTAAAATAGCGCAGGAGGAGTCTAAAGCTCTGATGGAGGGCGCTGACACTGTGTGCTCTGCAGCAACAGAGGGCGTTGCTCCCAAAACTTCTACTGAGGGTGCTGAGGTTCCAGCACCGACAGAAGATGCGGCACCATTAGCAGCTATGGAACATGCAGAGGTCTCTCCAGCATTCACAGGGGGTGCTATCCTGCCTGTGGCACCAGGGGGTGCTGTCTTGCCAATAGCACCAGGGGGTTCTGCACCTCCAGCATCGTCTACAGAGGGTCCTGCCTCTGCATCGTCCACAGAGGATGCTGCGTCACCAGCATCGCCTACAGAGTGTCCTGCTCTGCGTCACCAGCGTCGCTTACAGAGGGTCCTGCCTCTGCATCGTCCACAGAGGACGCTGCATCACCAGCATCGCCTACAGAGGGTCCTACCTCTGCATCGTCCACAGAGGACGCTGCGTCACCAGCATCACCTACAGAGGGTCCACTCACATCGACGCCTCTACGTCAATAGAAGATTCACTCACCGCTGACGCCTCCACGTCAATGGAGGGTCCACTCACCGCTGACGCCTCCACGTCGATGGAGGGTCCACTCACCGTTGATGCCTCCACATCGATGGAGGGTCCACTCACCGCTGACGCCTCCACGTCAATGGAGGGTCCACTTACCGCTGACGCCTCCACGTCGAGGGAGGGTCCACTCACCGCTGACGCCTCCACGTCGATGGAGGGTCCACTCACCGTTGACACCTCCACATTGATGGAGGGTCCACTCACCGCTGACGCCTCCACGTCAATGGAGGGCACACTCACCGCTGATGCCTCCACGTCGAGGGAGGGTCCACTCACCGCTGACGCCTCCACGTCGATGGAGGGTCTTCCCATAACATTTGAGGTCTGCACGACTCACATTTCCTGTCCAGAGGGGTCTCAGGAGGGAGCCCTTCACGTTACCTGTTCTGGGTGGGCCCTGGAGGGTGCTACCCGTATCTACTGCTGTCCAGAGTTCTCGCAGCCAGAGGGCGCTGCCCTGCCTCCGGCTCCAGAGGACACCGACCTACCTGAAACTCTCGTTCCTATCTTGTTTCCGTCTGAAGGGCCTGATGGACGACCTCTCAACCGCTTTCCTGACCGGCCCCGGCTTGATGGATGGTGTCCAGGCCTCCCGTCTGATCCTGTCTTGTTTCTGTCTGAAGGGCCTGATGGACGACCTCTCAACCACCTGCCTGACCGGCCCCGGCTTGATGGATGGTGTCCAGGCCTCCCGTCTGATCCTGTCTTGTTTCCGTCTGAAGGGCCTGATGGACAACCTCTCAACCTCCTGCCTGACCAGCCCCGGCTTGATGGATGGTGTCTAGGCCTCCCGTCTGATCTGTTATCGTCTGACGTCTCAACGCTCGAAGACGTCTCGTCTGACGTCTCTATGCCCGACGACGTCTCTATGCCCGACGACGTCTCGTCTGTTGTCTCTACGCCCGAAGACATCTCGTCTGTCGTCTCTACGCCCAAAGACGTCTCGTCTGTCGTCTCTACACCCGAAGACATCTCGTCTGTCGTCTCTACGCCCAAAGACGTCTCGTCTGTCATCTCTACACCCGAAGATGTCTCGTCTGTCGTCTCTACGCTTGAAGACGTCCAGTCTGACGTCTCCTTAGTCGTTGACTCGACGTCCGACGTGGTTTAGATGGAAATGATGTTGCCTGATGTCTCGCCCGACTCACGTGATGACGTCTCAACGCTCGACGTCTCAACGTTGCTCGACGTTTCAACGCCGCTCGACGTCTCAACACCGCTCGACGTCTCAACGCCGCTTGACATCTCAACGCCGCTCGACGTCTCAACGCCGCTCGACGTCTCGTCTGACGTCTCGTGGCTTAGCGCCGCTGCGCCGCATGATAGGGCTCCTGTTCTGGGTGGGCCCTGGAGGGTCCCACCCTCGTCTTCGACTGTCCTGAGGCCTCGTCACCGACGAAAGCTCCTGCTCGATGGACGGCCCCCGGGTCGCCCGCCTGATGTGTCTCTGTAGGATGGACGGCCTCCCGGTCGTCCACCGGACGGGGTCCTGCGCGATGGATGGTCTCCCGGTCGCCCGCCTGAGGGGTCCTTGCCCGAGGTCCACGTCTTGGCCTTGATGTTTGGGCGCTCGTTAGTTTTCTAGTTTTGCTTTTGTGTTTAGATTTTGTCCCAGGTCCTGTTCCTGTCGGTTTTTGTTTTGTTGTCCTTGTGTTTTGTCCCATGTCCTTGTGTATTCTCGTGCCCGCCGTCCCTGCGGTTCCTCCCTCTGTCCGCCCTGTTTTTTGGGGGGTGTTCTTTGGGGACGCCGGGGGGCGTCTTTGAGGGGGGGGGTACTGTAGGGATTGGCTCCATCTGTTAGTCTGTCCCCCTCCTTACATCATGTGTCTGTTCCTCTGTTGGTCTGTCAGCTCAGTGTCTCAGGTGTTTGTGTTCATCGTTAATCAAGATGTGTATATTAGTCAGCGTTCATGTGTGTCTCATTGTCGGGTCATTGTCCCTGTTCCCTGGTGTGTCGTACCCTAGCTCCTTTGTCTGTGAGTACATCTCGTCTACAAGTTTAGTGTTAGTATTCCAGCCACAGTTAGAGCATCCGTATTGATTTGTAACTGCCACGTCAGTGTTTGTTTTCCTCTTATTAAAAGTATTTTGATTTTACTCGTGCTTCTGTAAGTCTGCCTGTCTGCACCACGGGACTCATCCCTCACCCCGCACCAAACCATGACAATCCTGTCATAACTAGAAGGCTCAGAGTAGCATTACTATACTTAACATTAAACTGAAATGACATGCACTATAAGGCAGCACGGTGGCACAACTGGTAGAGCTGCTGCCTCTCAGCGAGAAGGTTGCCGGTTCAAATCCCGGTCCGGGAACCTTTCTGGGTGGAGTTTGCATGTTCTCTCCGTGCATGCGTGGGTTTCCTCCGGGTACTCCGGTTTCCTCCCACAGACCAAAAACATGCATGTTAGGCTGATTGGTAACTCTAAATTGTCCCTAGGTGTGAGTGAGAGAGTGAATGGTTGTTTGTCTTGTTTGTCTCTATATGTGGCCCTGTGATGGACTTGCGACCTGTCCAGGGTGTACCCTGCCCCTTGCACTGTGATTGCTGGATATGGGCACCGGCGACCCCCGTGACCCAAAATGGAATAAACGGGTAAAGATAATGGATGGATGGATATGCACTATCCATCCATTAGCTTTACCCACTTCTTTCTTTTAGTATTGTGGGGGGTCACTGGTGCCCATCAGTTTCACTGTGTTGGGTGTATGTGTGTATGTGTGTGTGGTGGTGGTGGGGGGGGGATACCCTGGACAGGTCATAAGTCCATCACAGGTTCACAGGCAAACAACCATTCACACCCTGATGCATGCTCAATAATCCAGGTAGAAAAATCTAAAAAAGCTAAGTCTGGTCCTTTGGACATTCCAAAAAAAAAAAAAAAATTGTAGAAACGTTTCGTCTTTCGTCCGAAAGACTTCCTCAGTCTGAGTGCTTCTTCTTCTTCTTCTTCTTTGGTTTTTAACGGCAGCTTGCATCCATCACTGTTGCACTACTGCCATCTCTTGGTGCTTATATATTAATTTATTTTCTCAAATTCTCTTATTGAGTCCAGTATTTTTTTAAAAACGAAATATCTTTCTTTTCCCTTCATCACTACTCAGCTGAGCAGCGACTTCTTCCAAATTTAGTTCCCTATTATAACCAATTTCCATTCTCAATATTCTCCTATGACCCACATATTTCCTGCAATTATTAAAAACATGTTCTATTGTTTCTGCGGCATTACACCAATCACATAAACCAGTAAGATGTTTCCCCATCTTAAAAAGAGTGTCATTCAATAAACTATGCCCAGTTCTTATTCTATTTATAATTATCTCCTCCCTCCTATTTATTCCTCTGAGTCTATTAACATCAACTGTATTTTGTATCCTATATAAATGTCTCCCTTTTGTCTCATTATCCCATCTCATTTTCCATAATTTCTTGCTTTCGTTCCAAACTATACTTTTTCCTTCAGATTTAGTTAACTTTATCGGCATATCAATGTCTACTTTTTTAACAGTTTCTTTAGCCAACTTATCTGCCCTTTCGTTGCCTAATATACCCACATGGGCAGGAGTCCACATAATTACTAGATTTTTATTTTGTTCACATAGTCTTTGATGAACAAAAAGAATCTCATACAAAATGTGTTGATTGCATGAGCTTCCCTTTGCAATGCTCAACAGTGCTGATAATGAATCACTACAAACTATAATTTTACTTATTCTAGTATCCTCCACCCATTCTAAAGCCAATAAAATAGCACACAATTCTACTGTATATATACTTAGAAAATTAGATGTTCTTTTCGAAAGCTTAATCTTCAACTCCGGAATCACTACTGCTATACTAGTTGCTTCAGTTATTGGATCTTTTGAACCATCCGTATAAATTTGCAAATAATCATTATACTTTTTCTCTACTCGATCATAAAATTCTTGGCAAATATCTGTGGTATTTTTCTTAATATTTCGTAATGAACTATCAACATTAATGTATTTCCATGTCCATGTAGGCCTTAAAGGCCATAGTACAGTTGGATAAAAGTCTTTGTTATATACTTGAAATTTTCTTGCGTTACTGTCCCCAATCCACCCAAAACTATGTTTAGGCTCCTTTCCTCTTTCCCAACAGTTTTCTAACACTTTCTTAACTGGATGATTTTCATTATGTCCTTTCAAATTTATCCAATAATTAACCATTAACTGTTGTCTTCTAATGCATAATGGCATTTCTCCTGCTTCTACTTGTAGAGCACATACTGGAGTTGATTTTACTGCCCCTAAACAAATTCTCAGTGCTCTAGCTTGGATGACATCTAATTTACTTAATAGAGTTTTAGCTGCTGATCCATAGACCACACTCCCATAATCTATTCTTGACCGGATTAATGACACATAAATATGTTTAAGAGATTCAAAATTTGCACCCCATGTCAACCCTGCTAAACACCTCATAATGTTTATTACCTTTTTACTCTTCACTATGATATGCTCTATGTGATTTCTCCAAGTTAATTTCTTATCAAACACTACTCCCAAGAACCGAAAATAATCAACACTTTCTAACTCTCTTCCATATAAGAACAAGAAAGTTAATTCTCAATAGTCCAGGTATCAAATCCGCTCATTCTCAATCAGTTCATCTGGACAGTTTCTTTTTAGCAGAAACGTTTCTTTCTTCATATAATCTCTTCCATATAATTTTAACTTTTTAACTCCAATCTTTCTATTTGTGAAGAACATGACTTTTGTCTTTTCAACTGAAAATGTGAAGCCCCACTCTGTTCCCCACTCACTTACTTTATCTATCCCTTCCTGAAGTTTTAAAATAAGATGTTCCACATTTCTCCCCCTTTTCCATAATGCTCCATCATCAGCAAAAAGGGATTTACCATAACTGAAAGATATGTCTTTGAAAATGTCATTAATCATAACTGAAAATAGTGTAGGGCTTATCACACTTCCTTGAGGGGTTCCATTTTCTATTTTATATTGCTGTGATAAATATGATCCTATTTTAACTTGAATAGTTCTATCACATAAAAAATCCTTTAACCAATTAAACATGTTTCCACCTATTCCTGCCTGATGTAATTTAATCATTAACCCTTCTCTCCATAACATATCGTATGCTTTTTCTACATCAAAAAACACAGAAACAACAGTTTCCTTATTTATCTGGGCTTTTCGAACATCGTCCTCTAAACATAAAATAGGATCCATTGCTCCTCTTCCTCTACGAAACCCACTCTGATGGTGTGTAATGATGTTTCTTGACTCTAAATAATGCATCAATCTCTGGTTCACCATCCTTTCCATCAATTTACAGGTTAACGCAATAGGTCTGTAATTTACCGGATTACTGTGATCTTTCCCAGGTTTCTTAATTGGGATAATAATTGCTTCTTTCCATCTATATGGTAAATGCCCTTCTCTCCATATCTTATTAAATAACATTAAAAGTTTATGTAATCCTTCATCACTTAGATTTTTTAACATATTATAACATATCTCATCTTTCCCTGGAGCACTGTTCCTAGTTTTTCCCAAAGCTCTTTTCAGTTCTCCAATAGAGAAGGGACAGTTCATCAGATCTTGATTAATATTCTCTTTTCTTCTTAAAGCTTCTACATTTCTTCTTTTAGTTATCTCCCTTTTCTGTTTGTCATCATCTGATAAATTTTTCCCACTATGTATTTCAACAAAAGTGTTCGCTAAAATATCAGCCTTGTCTCTATCAGTTATTGCTATTTGATTATTTTTATTAAGTACTGGATAACTCCAGTCTCTTCTGTCTCCCCCCATTTTTTTGATCATACCCCAAACTTCCCCTATTTGTGTCCTACTACCAATTGTATCACAGAAGTTTCTCCAATGAGTTCTCTTTGCTCTTCTTATTGTACGTCTTACTTTTGCCTGTGCTTTTTTATATTCAATTAGATGTTGAAAATTATGGGACAGTTTGACCAGTTTAAATGCTTTATTTCTTTCTCTTACTGCTGTTTTACAATCAATATTCCACCACGGAACTAATTTTTTTCTATTTTTACCTGAAGTCTTTGGAATAGATTCCTCAGCAGCTTTTAAAATGCTATGACTCATCTCTTTACTCATTTTTTCAATACTCCAACCATTTTGAACACATAAAAGGTTCCTTTCACATAAATACTTATATTTTTCCCAATTTGCTTTCTCAAATATCCACTTACCTCCCACTAATTCAGGAATCTGGATCTGGCCCATCCTTATGTTACTGACTATAACATAATGATCACTACCAAATGATTTATTTCTTACTTGCCATTCACATAATGGAGCCAAGCAGCTAGATACAAATGTTAAATCTAATACTGATTCTTTACCAGAATTAATATCGATTCTTGTCTTCGCTCCATTATTCAAACATACAAGATTTTTAGCATCCAAAATTCTTCTAATATATTACCATTATAATCTATTTTTTCACTCCCCCATAGCGAATGATGGGCATTAAAGTCTCCACACCAAATAATATTTCCTTTCATACCTATCTCCTCAAGTTCACTTAATTCAATCTTTTTGCACGGATTGTAATAATTTATAATCATTATTTCTTTTCCTTCTATCCATATTTGAATTGCTACATATTCTAAGTCTCCTTTCCTTTCAATTATTTTATACGGAATACCTTCTTTAATCAGAGAAAGACACCCACCTCCATTCCCTTTTTTCCTATCGAATCTAACTGCAGTATATCCATGAACTCTAAAATCTAAAGAAGCCTTCAACCATGTTTCCTGTATACAGATTATGTCAGGTTTTTCTGTCTGATCATAAATAAACTGTTTAAAATCTTGACCATTTGACAAAAGACTCCTTGCGTTCCACTGTAGGATTAGGATTGTGATAAGAATTAACCACATGATCCTTCTTGACTTGTTTGGCTACATAGCTCTTCCCTTACTTCTTCCCATCTGATGTTCTTCATATCTAGACTATGACATGCTGCCTTCACAATGATTTGAATTCTTTCTGTTTTGGACTTCACGTCTGATGTTGCATTTATTACTCCTGCAATAAATGTCACCATCTTCTTCTTCTCTTCATCTATTTTTCTTTCAACCATTTCCATAACCTTTTGGATTACTTGTTTCTCTTCTATTTTTCTCTCTTCTATTTTTGGTTTTCCGTGTGGTTTCTCTTTTTCAACCATTTTACATGCTTCTGCATATGTTACTTTCTGCGTGACCTTTGTTTTCTGCACAACTGTTTGCTGCTTCATCACTTCACACCCCCAGAAAGCAACACTATGCTCTCCTCCACAGCTGCAGCATTTTGGTTTGACTCCAGCTCCACATTTTCCATATTCATGATCCCCAGAACATCGGGCACATCTCCTTTTTCCTTTACACACTTTAGCAATATGTCCAAATCCCTGACAGTTGAAACATCTCACTGGTTTAGGTATAAATTCCCTAACACTAAATCTTATCAAGCCAAAGAAAACTTCCTTTGGCACATCTTTTGTTTCAAATTCCACCAGCACAGTTTCAGTTTCAACTTTCTCTGGACCTCTAGTCATTCTTCTTGCTCCTTTTACTTCTTCATTTCTTTGCTTTAGATTCCCGACCAGGTCTTTCATGTTTACATTTAAAGGTACTCCTACAATGACTCCTCTACATCCACTATTTCTTTGTTCACCTACTCTTACAACTGTTTTGACTTTAATTTTGCACACCCATCCAATTTTCTTCGCTTTTTCCATCTGAGCTTCTGTATTGCACCCAATCAGAAGATTTCCGTCTCTCAGTATTTTAGCATATTTAATTTCTCCAACTTGTGCTTTAAGTGTGTTTGTTAGCTTAAGTGGGTCAATTTTCTTTACTCCCCCTTCTTCCTCAAATCTTATTATGACATTCATTTTTTGACGCATCATTACTTTCACTATCAGCTTCTTCTGTAGTTTCCTCATTTCTTTTTTTCCTTTTTTTTCATTAGCTCTCTGTTTCTTTCCACCCTTCCCCACATTTTCCCACTTTTTCCCTTCAATTTGTTCGTCTATCTCTTCCTCTTCCTCTTCCCCATCATCCATGCTGTTCCGACTGCGTCTTTCTAATTCTACCGACATCACAGCAGCCAAACAATAGTTCAGTTCAACAGCCGTTTACAGCTTCTCTCTTCCGCATAACTTGTAACTGTTTGACAGTTCCGAGTTACAGTCAATTTCAAGATTTAGCAGTCTTCCGCCTTTGAAAATGTATTCCTCCAAATCTCTCGATTTTGAGTTTTCAAACCTGCCGCCGTCCAAGCTCCCGACCAGTCCTGACCAGAAAACAACCAGCCTACCTAAAATAGCGCCCCCTTCATTTCCGGAATGCAATAGCACCACTTCCAGGACTGACACCGGTCCGTGCTGCAGTCTGCAGCGAGGTGTACTTGCCTTTAAGGAGTAACCCCTCGCTGCAGCAAACAGTAAGGGGCGGGGTCGTGCCCGAGGGCCGAGCCATACCATATATGGAAGTAGCGCCATTGCACTCCGGAAATGAATAGGGCGCCATAAAATACAGTAAAAAAAACGCACAGAAATGATCAATCCATCAGTAAATACACTAACAACACAAGAAAACACAGAAGAACTTTTTTACAACAAAACATAAGAGACAATTTATTTGAGACCATTTTATTTTAAATGTTGTATTCCAACAAAATTGTTTTCCTTTACACAGTAAAAATGCCAGTGTTAAAATCTCAGGTGTAGTGTTAAATAAAGAGTGTGAGTGTTGTTTTAACATCACACAGCTTTAAAAAAACACTGCCTGCGTAATATTCGTCATATTTGCATTGTTAAATTCCAGTGCTAATTGGGTGGTGTTGCTTTAAGCCCCGCCTTCGCGTAACGTCTGCAGGGTGCCTTCTACTTTCTGTCGTGTTGCCACCAGTCACTGGTCGATATGGCTTCTGTTCGCACACGAAAGACACAATTCTTTCCTAAAGGTAAGCTAAATATCTGTACATGACTATTGTTTTGTTGGGAATGTGCTTTTTAGTTTGAAATATTGGCGATGTGTTATGTAAAAAGCTAACATTGCAAACAGCTAGCTTCAGAGGAGTTCATTTTCCGTAAGGTTACTCAAAATAATAATAAAAAAAGGTTTTAATCCAACATAAATGTCGAATGTTTTCAACTATTTTACATAATTTATGGTTTCATTGTGGCTGTTGTCTGGTTCGTCCTGTTGCTGGGTAAACTTTTGAGACGGAACGCAAAAGAGCGCGAAAAAAGTCCACCATAGAGCTCCGTAGATTAGACGTAAAGCAATTTTTGACGTAAATCCAAACATACGTTCTGCACCACATGTACAGTTCTGTATTACCAAGCACTTAGCCTATCCTAACACAGTGCCCTACATAATAAAAAAAACACACGTATGTTTTTGAGCCATAATGAAGTGAAAAAAAGAGTTAATGGCCTGTATTTGCTGGTGACTCGTATTCTTACGTCCATCCTCCGTATTCCGTATTGCGTTTACGACGTAAAACCAACGTCCGCCTCTGTCTATCCGCCGTACTCCGTTTACGACGTAAAACAGAAACAGCGTTCATAGTACAGTACTGTACCAGTAGCAAAGCAAGTCACGTTACGGACTGCGGTAAAGTGAGCCTCCACTCAGCTCCGTCAGCTCTCACTAGCGTATTTGTGCACGTTTACAAGATACGGTAATATGCTGCGGCGACTAGCTGCGTGTTGCTTTTGTTGTCGTACGGCTAGCCGGCAGGGAGTGGATTCTGACGACTAGCTAGCTAGCTCAACACTCTAGCTTGGATAAAGTTTAGCTGAAAGAGCTAACGTGTTCAAAGTGATAGTGGAAGGGATAAATAGCTGGTTTTTAACATCTGTAAGGTGTTGTTAAAGCTTGGATCTTGTCCCTTTTGTGCTCTGCAGAAATGCTGTGTTCAAGTGGCATCAGACAGTCCAGAAATGGGTTTGTGTTCCAGTAACAGATGACTGCTATGATTACTTGAAATTCATGCACGAGGGTAAGTTGAGTACTAATTATGATGTTGTAGCAGCTGCCATTAAATGAAGTAAGCTTAACGTAGTTTATCTCAAATTATGCCCAGAATGCTTATTAATCAACCCCTGTCTTTGTTCAAGTAATAATTAAGTCATTATTTTTCATAAAAATGGTGATGTCAAACAATATGGGTAACTTTAAAGACAAAATGTACCATTTCAACCACCAGTTCATTGTCTGAAAATGCTATTCAAAATATTTTCTAATTATAAATTTAATTGGCTCTTACAAGTTCTAACCGTATGCTATAAATTAGTTAAGGTGTGTATTTTTTTTCCTTCCAGTTTATGCTAAATTCAATTTGTCAAGTGAAATATGTGTAGACCTGAAAGACTCTTCTGGAGTTGATGTGGATTCTGACATTTTTGATGAACTCCTGAGGTCTGCAACAGTATCTTTCAAAAGTAGTCACTAAGCACTTTGGTAAGATTTAAAAGCATTAAAACAAGTGTTCCTTCTAATGCATTTTAAAAATATATAAATCAAAAGTTAAGTTCAACTTGTAATGTCTTCTAAACTTTATACAGTGGGCGTCGTTGACGAGAGTGAGGTAACAGACGCTTCCTTCAGTTCTGAGTCAGCCTCGTCACTTGAATCTTCAAGCTCAGCAAGCTCATCTACAGTGATCACAGAGAAGACGACTGGTTGAAGGACCACCTGATGGCAAAACATGTGAGTTGTGTCAAGGTGGAAAATAGAATGATCCATTTTAAAATTCATTCATTTAAAGGCAAGCTAAAAGTAGCATCAGTCCATCCACCCACCCATCCATCCATCCATCCACCTACACACCCATCATCCATACCCACACATCCATCTGTCCATCGATACATCCATCCACACTTCCATCTATCCACCCATCAATCCATCCACCCACTCATCCATCCGTCCACCCTTCCATCTATCCATCCTTCCACCCATTCATCCACCCACCCATCCATCCATCCACCCACCCACCCATCCATCCATCCACCTACACACCCATCATCCATACCCACACACAGGGGCGTAACTTTAGGTCTAACATTGGGGGGGTTGTGATTAACAATAAACACGAAAAAATTGTACACTATACGCTTCGGTGTTTAATACGCGTCATCTCTTCTTCTTCTTCTTCTTCTTCGATGGTGTTTACTGGCAGTTTACAAACTCAGTGTATTACCGCCATCAACCGGACGGAGATGTAATTCAAGAGTCTACTTTCAACAAAAAATAAATAAATAAATTAATTAATTAATTAATTAAAATAAAATTAAATCCTTTCAGCTAATTTTGTAACTTTCAAATATTTAACAAATGCTTTAGTTATAACCTGTGACTGATTTTTCTTCAATAAAGTAACCATTGTCACCGAACTCCCCATTACCCTTTCCAGTGCCTTCCTCTCTTTATTATATTTCTTACAATAAATCAACACATGTTCCACTCCTTCCAGTACCCCACAATTAGAGCAGTCACCTGATGGATGTTTTCCTATTATCTTTAGACCACTATTTAATGTAGTGTGCCCAATCCTCAACTTAATCCATACTTCCTCTCTCCTAGTCATTAAACTACTATCGTCACTTAGGAGTACCTCCTTCTGTATGTTATGTAAATGTCTTCCTCTTTCCTCTAAATCCCACCTCTCCTGCCACATATCATTTATTTTATCTTTAACAATTATTTTTATTTCTGCTTTACTTAATGGGACATCATATTCAATTTCTCTTGCTGTATACGCGTCATCTCCACGCGACGCGTCAGCTTTGTCCTGATCAAGATGGCGGCGACAGGACCCAGCTAGTACGAAGAACTTCACAAAGAAACACGGTAAAAACAATTATTTCTTTGCGAGAAAAAATATATTACTAAGCTGACTTTATAGAAGACGTGTTCTTGAGTTTAACGAAATGTTCAAATCGGCTGGATTTAAAAAAAAAAAGTTCGCTGATTTTTATGCAGGCGCCAGGCGGGTCAAACCGGACGCTTTCTTTCTTTAAATTTAGCTAAATAAACGCTTAAAAATATACAGTATTTCTTCGCTGACTTATGGGTGATAGTAGACATACTCCTGAGTTTGACGAAATGTTCAAATCAGCTGGATTAAAAAAAAAAAGTTCGCTGATTTTTATGCAGGCGCCAGGCGGGTCAAACCGGAGCTTTGTTTCTTTAAATTTAGTTAAATAAACGCTTAAAAAATATATTTCTTACCTCACTACAGCAGACGGGCTCCTGAGCTGAACCAAATGTGAAATCAGCTGGATTTAAAAATCCGCGGTGTGGTTTATGAGTGGTATCTTGCAAACAAAAACAGCGAACCTCACAGCTAATAGCAGCTACATCCATAGCAAGGGGCGGGCAGCGACAGAGTCAGTCCGACCAAAGGAGGCCTTTTTCGAACACATGCATGTAGAAACTTCTGGGCAACTTCATGAGCAGCTCCGTGACTCACGTGACTTCCTGTAGCCGGTGAGATGGGTGATACCAAATTATTTGCAGGGGAGGGGGTCAGTCCTCAGGGAGTTTGTTAAAAACATGCAGCAATTTTACTAAAAAATTTGAATGAATAAAGAAAATCAATTATTGATGTAAGATATGTATAATGACGAAATGATTTCATTTTATTGGGGGGGTTGAAATGACCGGATCAAATTATTGGGGGGGTCAAAACCCCCCTAACCCCCGTGTAAATTACGCCTATGCCCACACATCCATCTGTCCATCGATACATCCATCCACACTTCCATCTATCCACCCATCAATCCATCCACCCACTCATCCATCCGTCCACCCTTCCATCTATCCATCCTTCCACCCATTCATCCACCCACCCATCCATCCATCCACCCACCCACCCATCCATCCATCCACCTACACACCCATCATCCATACCCACACATCCATCTGTCCATCGATACATCCATCCACACTTCCATCTATCCACCCATCAATCCATCCACCCACTCATCCATCCGTCCACCCTTCCATCTATCCATCCTTCCACCCATTCATCCATCCACACATCCATCCATCTACTCATCCATCCATACATACATCCACGCTTCCATCCATCCATCTACTTATCCTGTTGTCCCTTTCCAGGTCAGGGGCAACTGGTGCCTATCTCCAGCACTCACTGTACGAGAGGTGGAGGACATCCATCACAGAGCTAAAAGTATAAAATAAAATATGGACAGCTAAATAGCATAAAGTATGCAGAAGTAGTTTGGTTGCAAAAAAAAATACTTAAAAATAAAAAACAGGATACCAGCCAGTCAGAATTTTCTGGATCTTGCAGTGACATTCTGCTCATGTGTACAGGTGGCTGGCAGGTTGCATGTTGAGCTGCAGCGAGTCAGTGGAGCTGTTCCTGTGAGTCTTTCCTGGGCGGACGAGTCATCAGAGAATTCCAGTGAATGTAGCTGCTACGAGGTCATGGACACCAACGGAGAGATCGTCCACATGTCCAAAAGGCTCAGCTGCAGGGTAAGAAAGCCCACACCACACCTCTTGGCAGGTTACAACAAAGACTTTAAAAGTCTTTCCTTCTGAGAGAATCGTTGTTTGTCTCGTCCAGGTGAGGATCAAAGAGACCACGGGGCTGCCGCTCAACCTGTCCAACTTTGTCTTCTGTCAGTACACATTCTGGGAGCACAGCGAGCCCACCGTGGTTCCTCCCATGGTCAGCCCTGACAGACCTTCTCGAAGCTCTGACGCTCACTTCACTGTCCAGTTTGATCACTGCAAGGTACAGGAAGAGTCTCTGATGCCTCGATTCTTGTCAGTTTTATTTTCAAATCATCTTTACCCTGACCCTTCTTGTTTTCTCCAGGACTTTGTTGTGCATGTGACAGATGAGTTTTTGGAGTTCATCTCAGATGGAGCTTTGGCCATAGAAGTGTTTGAATGAAGGCAACATTTAAGCATAGACAGAATATGCTATATGATCTGGACCAGTCATCACTCATCTTGGATCACTTCCCTAGATTCTTGGATACACCAGGCTTGGTGAGAAACTCTGAGATTTGATTAACCGAACTTTTGAATTGGGTTTTTTAATGGTATTTTTTCTTTTTTTTAGATTGAGCAGGACTTCATCATGCTCTTTGGAGAAGACATCTTGGGGAAGTTCATTGCAAGATGGCCCAACATTCTACAAACCAAAGGTCATCACTGTCAGCAAAAGCCTTAGACAGAGCGTTCCACTGGATGACCTTCTGTCTGCTCAGGAGGAATCACGTGATTATGGTATGTACTGATAGATAAATATGTTCAACAGTCTTTTCTATGTATGCATTTTCATGTCGTAATTCTAATGATTGCTTGTGTTATGATTTTATCAGAATGGGATAGCGACTTGGCAGCCATTCTCCTGCTGGTTCATCTATTGCCTCCAACCCCCAAAGGGAAGAAACGTGTAAAAATTAGTGCAACTGAGGCAGCTCATCGTGTTGTGAAGTTCATGAAGTTCATGAAGGTATGTTTTTCACATGCATTATTGCGCTTCACTTACAGTAAATTGATCTCAGTTTTACAAGACTGTATAATGTAAAGTCATTATTTGTTTTTATTTGTATTATAAATTTATAGTTAATTTTGGAGGGGATGGGAGGGATCAAGGTAAATTTTATGACGAAATGGGAAAAAAATTGGTTATGGGAACATAATGTCACAAAGAATTGTATGAGCCTATTAGAACTGATCTTTTCACTGAAGCTCACAAGAGTTTCCTTGCAAGTCACAAGTCACATCCACTTTTGTGGCATGGTCACAGCTAAAGGAAGGTGGAAAGTGTTCTTAATTTGTTGCTTGTGAGGGTCTAAAACCATTATTTCTAATGTGCTGTCTCTCAATCTTAGGTGGGGACAAGCATGGCGACATTCCTTGGCAAAGTTGGATCTGCACAGCCCTTCCTCCTCTGCGTTGGAGAAAAGAAGAGCAGTATTCAAAAGTTCTACATCATCCTGGATCAGAAGCCCATTCCTTGTGTGGTACAGACTGCAGTGGCTGCCTTCGATGAACTTTTTAAGGCGCATTTTGTGTTTGCTGTGTCCTACGATGCAACCCTACTCAACTTCTACAAATTCATCCAAACAACAGTTTATGGGATTGATGCGGCAGCAACAAAGGAGAGCCCCAGAGTCAAGGAAATCAGAGTGAGCATTAACAACATTTAAATATGCCAACATGTTTCATTTGTAAGGTTCAGCACAGACATTCTTCAACTCTTTTTCAGCATTTGAAATTTAGTCATGCTTTGTATCCAGGCCACAAATTGCGTTTGAAATGTGAGGAACATAGCTGTTCATCAGTTTTTTTACACGTATTCTGGGTTCAAGAAGCACTTGGTGAAAGCACATGGAGACACTATTGCCATAGACTCTGTTCATGTGGACAATGTTGGAACAGATGGTGTTGAGACCCATGATGTTTGTGCCGATGACCCGTTGAGTACTACTTCTGTTCGTCAAGAAAGTCTTCCTAAAAAGTGGCAGTTAATGGACATGTGTAGCTCTGTTGCCCAAGTTCAAGCAGCTGGAGTTTCTGAAAATATTGTGCAGTCTTTAACTTGTTCAATGGAAGAGGTTGTTAATTATGTTCATATTCAAGCACAGGATGCTGTTCTTGCATGTTTTTCATCTGAAGTGAATGAGCAAACCTTAAACAAAGTCAAATAATGTGTTGAGAACATGAAAAATCTATTCACACACCTTAACACTGAAACAAAGAGGCAAAGGTATATATATTTTTTTTTTATGGAAAATTGTTGAACCAATAGAGCATGTTCTTGGAGTGTGTTATGATACACATTTGCATAAAACAACAGGTGTTTACAGTCACACATTTGCATAAAACAACAGGTGTTTACAGTCAAATTCCTGTTAATGACAAATTTATGTACTGTACAGTATGTACCTATTTTAGGAACTGTTGAGTCATTGTTTACTAACGAACTAGTACTTGCTTTCAACAAGTAAAGAGCCATAAAGATGGGATCTATAGAGACATCAGTGATGGTTCTTATTCCAGAAATCACTCATTATTTTCAGAGCAAGAACATGATCTCCCAATAAATACTGTACAGTTGTATTACGATGATTTTGAAATGGCAAATCCACTGGGACCCAAAAGGGGTTCACATAAACTTGGCTGTATTTATTTTATTTGTGACTGCTAAAGTCATTTAGAGTGTTTAGATGATCATCTGAATGCTTTCAGAATAGATGGTGGATGATGTGTTTGCTATTATTTGTGTCGCTAATCTGATATACTGTATTATCAGCCTTATGACAGGCAATTTTCGGCTGATAATGATGAAAGAAACATATTGTGCCCTGCTACTGTTTTATATGAGCTGAGCATCGAAGGTCTGTAATACTGAAATGGGTTTAATAAAAGTTGAACTTTCCATTTCTGAGTATTTTTTTTTAGAAATTTTTTTCCCATTGGATTTGGTTGATGTTGACACCTTGTGGTGTCAATCATTTACCTTTTCAACACCGCATTATGTTTATGATTAACACTGTTCAGTGTTAATCATAAACATAATGCGGTGTTGAAAAGGTAAATTATTGACACCTTGTGGTGTCAGTCGTTTACTTTTTCAACACCGCATTATGTTTATGATTAACACTGAACAGTGTTACTTTTAACATTATATTTTAACACTAACACTGTTGCAATGTTAATGTGACACTAGCTATTGTTGAATATTAACAATGTCTGGTGTTAATTTAACAAAAAATGGGTGTTAAACTTTTAACACTTTCGAAAGTGTTACTTTAACACCAGCTGACTTGGACACATATAGACACTTTTCCGGTGTTAAAATTAACACTGAGGGTGTTAATTCAACACTTGCATTTTTACTGTGTAGCATGTCAGCAAAAATTTGGGTAACAAGCCATTTACAAAACTGAACTATAAATTTATTTGAATTGAAAGTATAAGACTACATGTGTGATCTTTTATAACAGCGGTACATTGATCTTACATTTAGGCCTACACTTTTTCTTACTCTTTTGGATTTCCACATTCAGCTTGTGATACTCTGAAATTGTCATACATGTACATTGACAGCTCTGACAAGATGTCATTATACTTGTACCTCTGTTACATACTTCAACCTTGGCTCTCGACGGAGGCAGTCGCTAGTCCTTTCCTCCCCCCCCGCTACTGCCTGCAGCTCCTCAGCAAAGCACCTCGAACGCAAATTAAGATGGATTGGAGGTTTGGGCATTCGATTCTACAAACAAGATTTCTACAGAAGAAATGGCACAAGAGGAGCCAGTCTACCCTCACAGAGTGACGAAGAGGATACGCCATGGATTCCTGTGGGTGTGGATGGTGTGCGTCTCGCTCTCTGTGCTGTGCTCTGTGGAGGTGAAGAATCTGAATCTGGATTAATCTGGATTTTTTTTTTTTTTTTTTCATTCAACCTTTATTTATACAGATTATATATATATAATATATAGGATATAGGATTATTATAATATATAGGATTATATTGGATACGATGGCAGCGCTTTGCTTTTTGGCGTTTGTGGGGCACTGGCCTATCGCAAAAGAGGGAGACTTCAGCAGGACTTAATGCCTGGAGCACCCGGCGTCTGGTCTGCGCGGTGACCTAGAGAAATCAGCTCTTTGCGAGCTTATCCAGAGGGTGAACAGATCACCCTCGGATTGGGACTCTGGACGCTGTACTGGTCAACATCTGAGGTCAGAGCTTGGATCAGTGGGAAAAAAGTCCCGAATTGGATCATTTTTGGAACAGAGTCGCCCTTACAGACTGGGGCGGCCGTGGCGTAGTGGTAAGGGCAGTCGTCTCCCAATCGGAAAGTTGGCGGTTCGACTCCCGGGACCCGCACCATGTGTCGTTGTGTCCTTGGGCAAGACACTTAACCCCGAGTTGCTCCCGGTAGGACTGGAAAGCACCTTGCATGGTAGTCTGCCGCCACCGGTTTATGAATGTGTGTAGCATTCAATATATGTGTAGCACTTTGAGATTTTCAGTAATGAAAAGTGCGTTATAAATTGAATTAATTATTATTATTATAAGGCTGCAGAAATTACAATGTGAGCCTGAAGTGAAAATATTTGTCAATTCTTATCTGACTCCCTTGGAAACAGCCTTGAAAAAGGCTGGATATCTAATTTCTCCTGAGATGTGCTCTACTGTGGACAAAACAGCTGCTCTTGTCTTGTCTGCTACCCCCCCGGAGAACTTTTCTATGAGCGTTATCGGAGGCCGGCTGGTCAGACTGTCGCTATCTGGAATGTCTCATGGACAGAAACCTCCCTGCCTCAGTCTCAACATGCAACATGTAACTGTCTTAAATGTGCTTATTGGTATAGTTTTTACTGTGTCATGCGGTGTCTTGGCAGACAAAATGTGATACATTTTTTTTAATACCAACGCTGTGACCCTCATGGTACTTTCCTTTTTTCACACCTTTGACCTTCATCCCGACACGGATGAGAGAGAACATGTCGTGTGTTCTGAATAAGCAGCAGCTTTACACACTCACCCTTCTTCTTCGGGATGACTGTGCATACATATTCACGCTGTATTGGTGAAAACTGGTGCAATGTTAATAAAAGCTCTTGAATCTTGAATCTTGAATCTTGAAAGTGGGCATATTGCCTTCATTTATATAGCCTACATCACTGGTTAAAACATAGTAACTCTGAATGTATACAAATAAAAATATATCTGCCACAGACAATTACGAATTTTTACTTAAGTATGGAAATGATGCTATGTGAAGGAAAAGTAAGTAGAGTAGGTCAACAGAGCAATAGCAAATGGGAAATTGTAAATGTATACAATGTTTAAACACATTCAGTTAAAGACACAAATGCACAATTTGAAAGGTTTATGCATTTCTCCAAAAACAACCAAATGTATTGTAATGCAAAAACAACCAAATGTATGTAATGCACTGCAAAAAACATGCAAACAAAATATGAAACAAAAAGCAATGTATATCCAGTTTTTTCAGAACTGACAGTCCGGGCAGTGGCCAGCTTTACCGTCAACGTAGTAGCGGGGGTACTCCCCTCGTCTTCCATTTCCTGTGAAGCCCACACAGTCTTTGTACACTCTGTTGCAGGAAGAACATGTTATCACAGCAAAGGGTTCTCTGTGTTCTGTCCTGAAAGATGCTAAGAATTTACTCCAGTTGATCTCCCCTGTAAATTATAATTTTAATGTAGGTAAAATGTAATTGTGTGGTGTGTTAGGATGTATATTGCCTCATCTCTCTCTCACCCAGTAGGAGGAGCCAGCGAGGTGCTCCCCAGGTTTTTCCAGGTGAAGAAGAAGAAGTGTTAGCGTGTGTTTTCATTCATTCTGTTTCTGGTTTTGACGCTCGAAGGATTAAAGGCAACTGCTTGCAGATCAGTTTGTTTCTCCTTCTTCACACGCTANCTTGGAACAGAGTCGCCCTTACAGACTGAAGGCTGCAGAAATTACAATGTGAGCCTGAAGTGAAAATATTTGTCAATTCTTATCTGACTCCCTTGGAAACAGCCTTGAAAAAGGCTGGATATCTAATTTCTCCTGAGATGTGCTCTACTGTGGACAAAACAGCTGCTCTCTTGTCTTGTCTGCTACCCCCCCGGAGAACTTTTCTATGAGCGTTATCGGAGGCCGGCTGGTCAGACTGTCGCTATCTGGAATGTCTCATGGACAGAAACCTCCCTGCCTCAGTCTCAACATGCAACATGTAACTGTCTTAAATGTGCTTATTGGTATAGTTTTTACTGTGTCATGCGGTGTCTTGGCAGACAAAATGTGATACATTTTTTAACCAACGCTGTGACCCTCATGGTAATTTCCTTTTTTCACACCTTTGACCTTCATCCCGACACGGATGAGAGAGAACATGTCGTGTGTTCTGAATAAGCAGCAGCTTTACACACTCACCCTTCTTCTTCGGGATGACTGTGCATACATATTCACGCTGTATTGGTGAAAACTGGTGCAATGTTAATAAAAGCTCTTGAATCTTGAATCTTGAATCTTGAAAGTGGGCATATTGCCTTCATTTATATAGCCTACATCACTGGTTAAAACATAGTAACTCTGAATGTATACAAATAAAAATATATCTGCCACAGACAATTACGAATTTTTACTTAAGTATGGAAATGATGCTATGTGAAGGAAAAGTAAGTAGAGTAGGTCAACAGAGCAATAGCAAATGGGAAATTGTAAATGTATACAATGTTTAAACACATTCAGTTAAAGACACAAATGCACAATTTGAAAGGTTTATGCATTTCTCCAAAAACAACCAAATGTATTGTAATGCAAAAACAACCAAATGTATGTAATGCACTGCAAAAAACATGCAAACAAAATATGAAACAAAAAGCAATGTATATCCAGTTTTTTCAGAACTGACAGTCCGGGCAGTGGCCAGCTTTACCGTCAACGTAGTAGCGGGGGTACTCCCCTCGTCTTCCATTTCCTGTGAAGCCCACACAGTCTTTGTACACTCTGTTGCAGGAAGAACATGTTATCACAGCAAAGGGTTCTCTGTGTTCTGTCCTGAAAGATGCTAAGAATTTACTCCAGTTGATCTCCCCTGTAAATTATAATTTTAATGTAGGTAAAATGTAATTGTGTGGTGTGTTAGGATGTATATTGCCTCATCTCTCTCTCACCCAGTAGGAGGAGCCAGCGAGGTGCTCCCCAGGTTTTTCCAGGTGAAGAAGAAGAAGTGTTAGCGTGTGTTTTCATTCATTCTGTTTCTGGTTTTGACGCTCGAAGGATTAAAGGCAACTGCTTGCAGATCAGTTTGTTTCTCCTTCTTCACACGCTACAGTTGGTGACCTGACGTGAAATATGTCAGAACCAAACGAGGATGTTGTTTCTTCTTCGGACCCTGCCGCCGCGACGTCTGCTCAGCTGTTGCAGCCGAACCCAGCCGACTTTGCTCCCGCAGCGAGTGTTAAGCTCCCGGAGTTCTGGCAGAGTGACCCGGTTTCGTGGTTCCAGCACATCGAGGCACTCTTTCGCCTCCGAGGCATGAACGAAGATGAAACCAGGTACTTCTTGGTTGTGTCCGCTCTGGACCAGCAAACCACCCGCAAAGCCATGCCGCTGCTGCGCGCACCACCACACGTGGGCAAATATGGCGCCCTCAAAGAGTTTCTGCTTCGAAGGTACAGTTTGTCTTCGACTGAACGGGCTGATAAACTGCTATTTCTGCCTGGTTTGGGTGACGGCACGGCTGTGAACATGATGGACAAAATGCTGTCGCTACTTGGTTCAGACGACAGGGGTTTCCTTTTCCCTCACATTTTCCTGCGCCAGCTTCCGTCGCAAGTGAGGGCTACTTTGGCTAATTCCCCTTGTTTACCAACCGGTGATTACCGGGGTTTGGTGGAGGAGGCGGACCGAGTCCTGCTGGCTACCAGACGGTTCGCGATGCAGAGTACGTCGGTGGAGCCCGAGCAAACGGAGATGGAGGAGCCAGCGGTGGTTTCAGCTGTTGGCGAGCGAACTCGGCGGGGGAGCTCCCTTTGTTTCTACCACCGGAGGTTCGGCAACAAGGCTAAGCGCTGCATCCCACCATGTACATGGGTGTCGGGAAACGAGGAAGCCGGCGCTCAGTAGCAGCTGTGGGCGCTGGCGAGCGAGGTGAGCTGCTCTTCGTCACAGACTCCCTGTCAGGACGTCGTTTTCTGGTTGACTCTGGTTCCCAGAAGAGTTTGGTCCACCCTGTTGGACCTGAATTAGCAGGCCGAGGCGGTGGCCCACTGCTAACTGCTGCTAACGGTTCTCCCATTGGAACTTTTGGCACTGAGACGGACAGCAGTTTCCTTCCATGGTCGTGAGTTCGAGTGGGATTTCGTTGTCGCCTCAAGTACTGTTCCTATTATCGGTGCAGATTTTTTATGTGCTCATGGACTGTTAGTAGATGTTGCTAACCGCAGACTTATTGACGCTGTAACTTTTGCAACTTTCCCATGTGTGTCTGGGGGGCTGGGCCACTAACTCATGCTAATGTTTTAGTTTCAGGAGATGTTTTTCAAGGTTTGTTGGCAGAATTCCCCTCTTTAACTACACCTGCTTTTTCCTCTTCAGAAACTAAACACGGGGTCGAGCATTTCATCCCTACTACGGGACCGCCCGTTTTCGCACGTGCACGCCGCCTCGACGCTGTTAAACTGGCCATCGCTAAAGAGGAGTTTGGTACCATGGAGAGGTTGGGTATTGTTAGACGCTCTAACAGCCCGTGGGCCTCCCCCCTTCACATGGTACCAAAAGCAGACGGGTCGTGGCGCCCATGTGGCGATTTTCGCCGTTTAAATAACGTGACGACGCCTGATCGCTACCCCATTCCGCACATTCAGGACTTTTCTGTTCGGTTGTCGGGTGCTTCCATTTTTTCTAAGGTGGATCTGGTGCGCGGCTACCATCAAGTCCCAGTGCAGTCCAGCGATGTACCTAAAACTGCAGTAATCACCCCCTTTGGGCTTTTTGAGTTCCTCCGCATGCCGTTTGGACTAAAGGGGGCAGCACAGACTTTTCAAAGGCTGATGGACTCCGTGTTACGTGGCCTCGATTTTGTGTTTGTCTATCTGGACGACATTTTGGTGGCCAGCTCGTCAACCGAGGAGCACCTGTTGCACCTGAAAGAAAATTTTCAGCGCTTGGATGCACATGGCTTGATCATTAATCCGGTTAAGTGCCAGTTTGGTTTACCGGTGATCGATTTTTTAGGTCATCGAATTTCCGCGCAGGGTGCAGTTCCATTGCCTGCCAAGGTGCAGGCGGTGGCAGAGTTCCCACGTCCTCTGGTGGTTAAAAAGTTGCAGGAGTTTTTAGGCATGGTGAACTTTTACAACAGGTTCATTCCCAATGCAGCCCATCTCCTGCAGCCTCTCTACGAGGCCCTGCGCTCGAGGAAGGCGACTGACACAGTGGTTTGGACCCCGGACCGGATCACTGCTTTTGATGGTGCTAAGTCCGCGTTAGCTAGTGCGGCACTCCTAGCCCATCCAGATTCAGAGGCCCCGATTGCGTTGACAACTGATGCTTCAGATATAGCTGTGGGGGCCGTTGTAGAGCAACGCGTTGGCGACGCATGGCAGCCGTTGGCATTTTTCAGCCGTAAATTGCGGGACTGCGAGCGCAAGTACAGCGTTTTTGACCGCGAGTTGTTGGCGCTATTCTTAGCTACACGGCATTTTCGTTTTTTGCTGGAGGGTCGTTCATTTACGGCTTATGTGGACCACAAACCACTCACGTTTGCAATGTCTAAAGTTTCGGAGCCCTGGTCAGCACGTCAGCAACGGCACTTGGCGGCCATTTCAGAGTTTACAACGGACGTCCGCCATGTGGCTGGAAAATCCAACTCAGTGGCAGACTGTCTGTCACGGGTGCTCGTTTGTCCTGTGCTCCTCGGGGTAGATTTTTCTGCCATGGCCGCTGACCAACCGGGAGACGCTGATATAACTGCCCTTCGTGCCGGCGTTTCAGGGCTTAAGCTAGAGGAGGTCAAATTGGGAGAGGGCGGTCCTTTGATCCTGTGTGACGTTTCCACAGGCCGGACACGCCCAGTGGTTCCATCAGGTTGGCGCCGCCGCATTTTTGACTCTGTCCACTCTCTCTCGCACCCAGGTGTGCGCGCGTCTGTGAAACTAGTCAGCGCACGTTTTGTGTGGCCTGGTTTACGCAGAGAGGTGAGGAGTTGGGCAGCGGCTTGCGTGGCTTGTCAGCGTGCCAAGGTGCACCGGCACACTAAGGCACCACTGGAACCATTTCCCATTCCAGCCAAGCGTTTTGACCACGTGCATGTGGACTTAGTTGGTCCCCTGCCCCCATCACGGGGTTTCACACACCTGCTTACAGTGGTCGACCGCACAACCAGGTGGCCGGAGGTCGTTCCTCTTTCTTCCACAACTACCTCCGACGTGGCTGGTGCGTTCCTCTCCACTTGGGTTGCCCGTTTTGGTGTGCCCTCGGACATCACTTCAGACAGAGGTCCCCAGTTTATTTCAGGGCTCTGGTCCGAGATGGCGCGCTCCTTGGGGGTGCAGGTGCATCGCACTACCGCCTACCACCCTCAGGCTAACGGGTTGGTTGAACGTTTCCATCGGTCTCTTAAGGCGGCGTTACGTGCTGCGCTAACAGACGTTGGCTGGGTGGAGCGTTTGCCGTGGGTGCTGCTTGGGTTGCGATCAGCTCCTAAGGAGGACCTCAACGCTTCATCAGCCGAGTTGGTTTTTGGTCAGCCTTTACGAATCCCAGGGGAGTTTTTGTTAGACGTTGCCGCTCCACGGTTCCCCGAAGCGGTGGACCCCTATTCGCAGAGTAGTCTTTTGGTTCCGGGTCCTGTGCACCATTGTTTCCCGCAGGCGTTTGTGCCCACAGCACTCCAGTCTGCCCGTTTTGTTTTTGTGCGACATGACGTCCACCGTTCGCCCCTCCAGCCTCCATATGAAGGGGCGCGAAAAGTTTTGTTTTAGACATGAGTGGGCGTAGAGAGCTGGTTACAGTGGACCGCCTGAAGCCAGCCTATGTGTTGGCTGATGAAGAGGTGTTGCCGGCTCAGGTTCCTAGACGCGGCCGCCCTCCTGCTCGACCCCATCTTCCGTTTTCTCCCCCCAACTGTGTTCCTCCACCTGTGGCACAAAATGTTGTTCCTGTACGGGTGCCAGCTGTTTCTCCGCCCCCGAGTCGACGTAGTCGGTTCGGCAGGTTGATTAGGCCCCCTGTGAGAGACTGATATGTTTTGTATTTGCCCTTCTGGGTGTTCGGGGGGGGGAGCTGTGTGGTGTGTTGGTGAGGTATATGGCCTCATCTCTCTCTCACCCAGTAGGAGGAGCCAGTGAGGTGCTCCCCAGGTTTTTCCAGGTGAAGAAGAAGAAGTGTTAGCGTATGTTTTCATTCATTCTGTTTCTGGTTTTGACGCTCGAAGGATTAAAGGCAACTGCTTGCAGATCAGTTTGTTTCTCCTTCTTCACACGCTACAATTTCATGTTTTAAGTGAAAACAAGTAAAAACATTGTTACGAGTTCAAAGGTTGAAGGAAACTCTGAAACGAATGTGCACGTTATTTGCAGGTTTATTATACATATAAGGAGAAAACTTGCAGCTGCAACACAGACCTCACTCCGAGCACAAGTCCACACACACGAACCTTCGAAGGCCGGACCACGTTAGTCATCTCCTCGTGGGACCACCCCTGGGACTGGACCGCCTTGGAAACGCCCTGGGACTTCCCTACTCTATGATGTGGTCCGCCTCTCAGACAATAAGCTACCAGCTTCATATGTAAACATCAAGTGTTAGGTCTGTTGTATTGTGCAGGCGTGTAACTGAAAAACTCTTCCCTATTGAAAATAAAACCGGAAGTAAAGGTTCCACCTTGAATATATTTCACATTATATGGCGGAATTTAAGTGAACATAAATCATAGAACATAATAGGTGTAATACTGATAAAAATATATTTCAATTCCCCTTTTGACATGACAACCATCATGTCAACAAAATCCTATATGTACTATGTGTCAATGCAATTAAGAACTGGATACACATTGGAAATCTCTAACATTCCCACCCCGCAGCAATCTTACATCTAAGTCACAAGTTACCTACCCAGAGTATAAACCCCTCATATAAAAATAAGCATCAATACTAAATGGTAATAAAACTACATTATAAAATATACGGCGACTGTCAACGCTTATGTGCTGGAAACGTAATAAAACTAATAAAGCTAAGGAAAATAAATGTAAGGAAAAACAAACAAAGAAATCAACCAAAAAATAAATAAAAACAAAACAAACAAACAAAAATAAGAATAAAATAAAACAAACAAAAACAAGAATAAAATAAATGTGATAAGAAACAAAACAAACAAGAAAAGCAATAAAGAATAAACAAAAACAAACAAAAACAAAGAATAAAAACAAATGTAATAAGAAATAAATGTAAAAACAAACAAATTAAACAAATAAAAATAAAACAAACAATAAATCAAGCGAACTATCCCTTCTATCAAAGGTCACGCCTCCAGTGTGTGGAATCTATATTTCTGGTATGTGTTAACCCTTAGCAAAGAATATGATTTAGGGGAGGGAAGCCAGGTCAGGCTCATCTTCATCTTCTTCATCATAGATACCTGTAAGGGGGAAAACCTACACTACTCTGTGACTATAATAATAATAATGAATTTAATTTATAACGCACTTTTCATTAATGAAAATCTCAAAGTGCTACAAAGTGCAACAGAATTAAACATTAATAAAACAAGTAATAAAACAAGTAAAATCAATAACAGTATCAACTAAGACTAGTCTGAGATCTGAGAAAAAGCTCATCAACAGTTCTTATTCAGAGATGTCTGTGATAAATCTAAGACCACATTCAGAAAACTAACACTTAATCCATGGTTCATCTGATCAGAACAGTAAACACAAAATCCTTCCATAACCTGTCAAACTCAATTATCTTACTCACATCCATATACTGTATATATATTATTCTCTGTACCAGAATGTTCTACCACAAACACTTCCTATCAGTAGAATCCACTGCTAAGCTGCTCTGATACTCCTTAACAAAAAGTGCAGCCAAATTATATTCTCTAAGAATCATAATTGATAAAACTAAATCATATCTATGGAAAAGTAGTGGAAACCCTGTACACCTTTTTTCAAAAATCTATCAACACACACAACTACTGTACTGCACGTTCATCAGGCACAAACATACATATTCACATTAATCTGTCTGAAACATTCACATTCTCAACAACATTCAATCCTTCCTGGACCTCCTGGATCAAACTCACAGTCATTCTTCACAGGCGTAGGTAATCATATGTAATGTCAACATACAGAAGGTTTCAACAAATAGTGAGAAATCCTTGGTATATATTATTGATATTAGTTGGTTAGTTAATGTGATTAGTTCTGCTCTGCTGTATGTTCCACACCTTATCCTGTAGGATAAAAATGGTGATCACATGTGCAAGGAAATAGATCTTCCCTTCATTGTTCACACTGCAACATTAAGCATTCATTCAACATTAATTAATTCGCTGAAAAGGGAAGAAATGTAAAACCAGTTAATTTATTCTGCTCTGCCACCTGTGGAATCAAGTGATTGTAAAGTGCATTTCCCCTTTTCAAATATAAATTATTCACAATTTTCATCAGAAGTCCAGTAGAAACCGATTTAACCTGTAAATGAAGAATAAAATAAAATAAAAAGTCAGCATTAAACCTGTATGAAATGCCCCAAACATTCAGACCAAAAGGTGGATTTAACAGAATCTTGTTATCAACTATTATCCAACAACCTGCTTGAGACACTCAGTAAAATGATTTTATGTAACTGTATGATTGACAAGCGTTCCTGTAACGGCTGTGAAATTAAACTGCAGAAAATTAACTACGTACCACGGATCTCCTTGATCTGCTAATGTCAGAGTCTAGGTGTACCTGAATCTGAACATCTGCAAACTCTGTTTCACCTGCACTACATCTACATCTGTAGAACTCCTGGCCCAAAGTGATTCAGGCAAACTGGCTAACAGTTTGTCCGTATCAACATGATCTGTGTTTTCTCCACCATGTGTTCGAGGCAGAAAATGTTTCTCAGGTAACAATAACGTAAATGATCTGTGTGTGATCCTGTAGGTGTCAGTCTCTGGAGAATAGTTTAAGTGAGGATTATGTGTGGGCACCCATTCCCGGACAGCAAGACAGCGTCTCATCATAGGACCTAAATTCTTCTCTTCAGCACCAGACACAACCATCAATGACACATGGGGAGCGGATACATCGCCAAGCATATACAGTTGCATTAACGGTGCAAGCAACTTCACAGCTGCCGCCACTCCTTCAGGGGCAACGTAGATGTCCATGATTTCAGCCACTGGAAATTCACCAGTCTCTTGACAATGCTCCAGCAGTCCTGTCCAGAGCACATCGTAGGCTTCATCACCACAAAGGTCATAGTTCAGCGTATAGTGTGCCACATCAGGAAGTGTGTCATAGGATCTTATGACATTAATCCAGGCGTTCTAGCTCTGCAGTGTGTCATACAAGAGCGTTGTTGTAAAGTCAGGGACTGCTCCCCACCAAACTTCAGCCTGAAGTTCAGCTGGACCAGACTCAGCAGAAGTCCCATGGGCTTTCACCGTAGCACAGCACTGAACAGTTCCATCAGGAAAGCTTAGCTGGACATTGTCAGGTGTCATCATTAAAGTCACATTCAGATCACACAGAATGTCTCGTCCAATCAAGTTCACTGGACATGAGTCAGAAATCAGGAAGGAATGTTCAAAGCGCAGATTATTCCACACGCATGGTACGTAACAGGACAGCGGCCACTCCTCTGGTTTTCCCGAAAATCCAACAACAGGTACGGTATTCTTTGATCGTGGGAGTGACGTGTTAACTGTCAAATACCTGGCTCCTGTATCAACCATACACATGTGATTTCGGCCGTTAATGGTCAGCGAAACCAAAGGCTCAAGATACAAGATGCCACTACTGCTGAACCTGGGCACCCCTATTGAACAGGAAATTGGCCTGGGGCCTGATTATGGGCTCCTGGCAAAGGGCCCTGCTGAGTGTAAGCAAGTGGATATACATCATGCGGATATAAAGCTGGTGCCACCTCCTGTCTCAAGAACTCCTGTTTAGTAGGACACAGATGACCAGTGGCTGAGGCCGTGACACCGGTCTGTGGACTGAGGGTTTCCCTCAGACGGTTGGTACGACCTCTGCTGATATGAATATTCAGAGGATGCAGCAGGACCCACCAGGGAAGCTGGTTGAACCTGGGGCGTCTAATTGCATTCATCTTCATGAGATAAACAGGGACTTTAACTCCCTATCTTCAGACTCTATATCATCCAAAATTTGATCTACAAATTGAAACATAAGCCATCTTAGTCAGGCCAACAACAGACACCCTTTGTAAGATAAACATGAACATATTAAATATGAATCGAAAGTTATTCATGAGGGTAATATGCTTATCTACAGAGCCAGCAGTGGTAGGAATTCCACCCATCAGTTTGCTCCTGCAACACGTTCCATTCTGAGCTGAGTCAGTTGTAAAACACCGCCTGTAATGAGCAGAAACTCTGAGCTGGTCCCTTTAACGGGCCCAGAACCAGGAGACAACTCAGTCAGATTTATGGATGAGAGCAAAGGCATCTGTATATAGGCAGATTCACAGGCGCATATGGTGGAGGACGAGAAAGGGGAAGCAGTTGAGCTTCAAGGAGTGTCTCCATTCCTGGTACAAGGATGGGAGGAGGAGGCCCCTGTTTGGGTGGGAGCCCCATCGTGCCAGGCACCGAGAGAGAGGTGTTATCTGTAGAAAGCAGTAAATCAGTGGTGGGGGCTGGCGGTGTGGCAGCTGTGTGTGCAGGTTTCAGCCGAGCTTTCTGTGCAACCAGAAATTTCTTCATCTCATCCAAAAACAATAGACAGCCACGATTAAACTGATCTGCTTTCAGCCATCCCTTATATTTCTTCCTGCGCAATAAAGCAGAAGTCTTGGCTTTCTCATGCAACGCCAGTTTCAGAGCTCTATCTGACTGGACAAGAAGTTTATCAAGCCATTGAATGGATGGTGGAGCCTCATCAACAGAAGGAAACATCCCGAATGCTGCATTTTTCCTACCCAAGAAACTAAACGTTTTTTCTCAGCAGAAATATTCTTCACAGCTACCTTTTTACACCATGACAGCCACAACTCGTGCAAGACAAAACCCAATGTCCCAGGGGTACAATTTCCCCAACTCTGTATAGTCACGTCAGCAATTTATAATGTTATACATGTGCTTTACAGGGGGTGAAGAGAGCAAACCTCCAGCCAGTACCTTGGACAGCTCCAATAGCCAACCACAGAAACTGGCTGTTGTAAATCACCCCTCTTAAAACACCCAATAAAAAAATACCACCCCAGACACAACACAGCAGTGGTAGTCTTCTATAGACTTAAAGATTGACCTACTGCCAGCAGATTCACCCACAAATGCATTATATATAAAAAAAAAAAATTCCTTGTTGCCTTTGTTTGCGTATATACAGCACTTTCCGGTGTACAGGTCGCAATCCTCGAAGAGAGAGAAAAGAAAGTAAAAAAAAATAAAAGATAATAAAGTTATATTTAAGAAAATGGGTGCGACCTTTACAGTGGAAAATACGGTAATAAACATTAACTGGGAAGGGGAGGGAAAATGTAGCTCTAACGGCAATCACAGGTCCCGGACGTGAACTTTATCACATCAAACGGCAACGTATGATCCCGGAGTGGCAACCCACTCTACGGCAAGGGTGGTCCGGTTTGAAAGCCTGAATAATCTCAACGGCGAACGGGGTCCCGGAGATTACAGCCAGGCCTCGGCCCCACTTACCACCCGGAGCACCAAAGAGAAAGAAGTTGTCTCCCAACCGAAAAGCTGGCCGGAGCTCATAGAGACGGATGTGGGAGAAGGACGAGCAAACTTAGGCACTCATAAAGTCTCCCTGCGCGTGTGTGTGGAGTTATGTGCTTTCACATTACATGTACAACAACCGCAAAAAAAATGCACATCCAAAAGAAATACCAGGTGAAAATTAGCCCACCCGTAGTCAAACCAGCCCACAGTCAACATAAAATTTAGTGTTTCCAATAGCAGACATTTAGTGAGAAACGGGAGATCTGCTCACCTGAAATGAAGGCACCTTTGTTGACTGCACGCGTGCTCAGCTCGCTCGGTGGTGGGGACCTCCAAATCGTCTCCCTTCCTTCACCACCTTCCACGTCGATGGGTCACCAAATTGTTACGAGTTCAAAGGTTGAAGGAAACTCTGAAACGAATGTGCACGTTATTTGCAGGTTTATTATACATATAAGGAGAAAACTTGCAGCTGAAACACAGACCTCACTCCGAGCACAAGTCCACACACACGAACCTTCGAAGGCCGGACCACGTTAGTCATCTCCTCGTGGGACCACCCCTGGGACTGGACCGCCTTGGAAACGCCCTGGGACTTCCCTACTCTATGATGTGGTCCGCCTCTCAGACAATAAGCTACCAGCTTCATATGTAAACATCAAGTGTTAGGTCTGTTGTATTGTGCAGGCGTGTAACTGAAAAACTCTTCCCTATTGAAAATAAAACCGGAAGTAAAGGTTCCACCTTGAATATATTTCACATTATATGGCAGAATTTAAGTGAACATAAATCATAGAACATAATGTGTAATACTGATAACAATATATTTCAACATCATTACCATCCAGCCATGCAAAGTGGGCCTTCTTCCTGAAAACTGGATCAGACACAATAGATTGAAACCGCTTGCAGGTCAATGCCAAAGTGAGGTAAGCAACATCTCCCTCTGTTAGGACCACCTCTTGGAGCACAGCCTCAAGTACATGCAAAGGCATCTGAAAAACACCCCAATTGTGCATTGTAAGAACATCAAAGAATGAACAACTATATGTATAAGAATTCATCTTACCTGTAAAATTGGTGGCATTTGTTGCACCTGCAAAGTGAAGACCACAAAAAACAACACACACACACACACACACACACACACACACACACACACACACACACACACACACACACACACCTGAAATTCACAAGTACAAGTGACAATTCTTAATTATGGATGGTGTGACCAACCTCAAGATCTGGCTGGGTTGTTCGTGCATAGGTGTGGTCATCAGCACAATGACTCTGGCAAAATACATATTTATACATGGTTTCTTAAAACCTAAAATAAAGACCAGTACCTAATTGATTTTTTATTTATTTTTATGAATGTGCTGTGCGGTACAGAAACCCAATAAAAGTAGACTCAGCTCAGCTGTTGCCAGATACACAACAATACGATAGTGTAGTTTGGGTCAAAATACGATCATTAAAGCGACAGTACGAAAGTTTGTCATTTCCTATCTGGCAACCCCGGCGCTGCCTGTTGCCAGATACACAACAATACGAGTGTAGTTTGGGTCAAAATACGATCGTTAAAGCGACAGTACGAAAGTTCGTCATTTCCTATCTGGCAACCCCGGCGCTGCCTCTTCCTTTTTTTTTTTTGTTTATGTTTATTAAATTTGTTCATTTTTTTTACAGAAGAAACCATGCAAGACAATCTCATTAAATGATAGTGTACAAAATGCAAAAAAATGAAAGGTAGCAGAAAGAAGAATAAATCTTATTATATCTGCCCCTTACTTACAACAATCAGATTAAACAACAATAATCAGCCATGTAAACAATAATAATCTTCAACCAACTTTTTCAACAATCAGATTTAACAATAATAATCTTCAACCAACAGTACAAAATGACTAACTCTTTCTAATTTTCTAATTGATACAATACAAATTTACAACAGTACAAAATGACTAACTCTAATTTTCTAATTGATACAATACACATTACGCTATTTCATATATATTTTTTTAACACATTTGTTTTGATCATTTTTTTAAATGTAAAAATTGACTTGGCATTTTTAACTACATTCTCCAAGCCATTCCATAATCTAATTCCCTGGATTGAGGTAGAACGTCCCTTCAAACTGGTTCTGAACTGTGGTTTTACAAACAACTCTGTCCCCTTAAGATTATAACAACTTTGTCTTTTAACAAAGTGCATTTGGATATTTAAAGGTAATGCATTTCTTTGAGCTCTATACATAACTGATAAGATATTATAGTCTACTAAGTCATGGAACTTCAATAATTTAAGGTGATAGAATAATGTACTTGAAGGATGACGATAATGCTTTCTAGTGATAATTCTTACAGCTCTTTTCTGTAATACGAATATTGGTTTTGTGATTGTTTTACACGCATTCCCCCAAACATCAATGCAATAGATTAGGTGTGGAACAATGATTGTGTTATACAACAAATATAATAATAATAATAATAATAATAAATTCAATTTATACCGCACTTTTCATTAATAAAAATCTCAAAGTGCTACAACAATAAAAACAAGTGATAAAATCAAATAAAATCAATAATGGTATTAACTAAGATTAAAAACAGAATCATGTGGAGGCAGAATAGGCCTGCTTAAAAAATAAATAAATAAATAAATAAAACAAGTGATAAAATCAAGTAAAATCAATAATACTATCAACCAAGATCAAAGATAAAATCATGCGGGGGCAGAATAGGCTTGCTTAAAAAGAAAAGTCTTTAAACCGCTTTTAAAGTCAACCAGTGACTGTGGAGCTCTCAGGCAGTCAGGAAGGGAGTTCCATAGGCGGGGGGCAGCCACACAGAATGCCCTGTCTCCCATGGTCCTTAATTTGGTTCGTGGAATGTGAAGTAGATTACTGTTCTGTGATCGTAGAGACCGGGTGGATGAATATGGTGCAAGAATGTCCTTTAGATAGTCAGGTGAAGTTCCATGTAAGCATTGATGTGTAATGAGAGCAGTTTTGTATTGAATTCTGTAGGTGACAGGAAGCCAATGGAGGTTATGGAGAATGGGTGTAATATGTTCAAATTTACGAGCTCTCAATAAAATCCTTGCTGCACTGTTTTGAATATATTGAAGTTTCTGAAGGTTTTTGCCAGGGATTCCAATAAACAGGGAGTTGCAGTAGTCGAGCCTGGAGGAGACAAAGGCATGGACGAGTTTCTCAGCATCGGAAAAAGTCAGAGATGGGCGAAGTCTGGAGATGTTTCGAAGATGGAAGAAGCAAGTTTTAAACAGATGCTTAATGTGAGTTTCAAATGTAAGATGAGAGTCCATTTTTATTCCAAGATTTGTAACAGAGGTGGAGAGGGGGATGTCTTGACCAGAGAAGGAGATTGTTGTTAAAGTTGATGTTTGTATCTGGTGAGGGGTGCCAATCATTATGGCCTCAGTCTTGGAGCAGTTTAATTGAAGAAAGTTCTGATTCATCCATGCCCTTATTTCCTCCAGGCAGGCAGAGAGGGCAGTGAGTGAAGATGGAGATGGGGATGATGAGGATGATCCAGTCCTGATGTAAAGCTGTGTGTCGTCGGCATAGCAGTGAAAAGAAATGTTGAACTGATTAATAATTTGACCTAAAGGCAGCATGTAAAGGGAAAACAGCAGGGGCCCCAGAACTGACCCTTGAGGGACACCACAGGAGACACCGACTGTCTGGGAAGTGGCATTGCCAAGACTAACGCATTCCAGCCTATCAGAGAGGAAAGATTTGAACCAATATAAAACCATGAACCAATTGAAATATAGAGCCTTATCACTTAATAGGTCTCTGACTTTGTACAGTACTGCAATCGATTTAGCTATTTTTATTCTTACAGAATTTATGTGTTGTTTCCATGTCAGTTTGTCATCAATGATAACACCCAAAAACTTCACCTCACTCATTCTACAAATCTCACTATCCTCAATTTTGAGTGGGACATCAACAGTTTTCTTTTTATTACCGAATATCATGTAATTAGTTTTCTCTAGATTTAATGATAATTTATTTATTTTAAACCAAGTTTGTATCTTGACAAATTCTGTCTTTATCAATTCCAACATTTGTTCAATATCTTCACCTAAACAGAAAAAAGTGGTATCATCAGCAAAAAGTACACATTTAAGGAGTCCTGACACATTTACCAAGTCATTCACATATAAAATAAAAAGCTTTGGTCCAAGTACAGAGCCTTGGGGAACTCCACATGTGATATTACAGAGGTCAGATCTTACATCATTTATTTGTACAAATTGTTTCCTATCTTTTAAGTAGCTAGATACCCACTGTAATGCTGGTCCTCTAATACCATATTTGTTCAGCTTTTCTAGGAGAATGGTGTGATCAATAGTATCGAATGCTTTTTTTAAATCAACAAAAATACTGATACAATATTGTTTTTGATCGACAGCAGTAGTTATTTGTTCCATTAATTCCATGAGAGCCATTGATGTAGAGTTTTTTGCTCTAAATCCATACTGACTATTGCTTAGAATATTTTGTTTATCTAAAAATTGGTCTAGTCTGTTTACAAATAGTTTTTCAAGAATTTTTGAAAACTGTGGTAATAAGGATATAGGTCTATAATTGTTGAATACACATTTATCACCATTTTTAAAAAGAGGAACGACCTTAGCTACTTTCATATTATCTGGAAATATTCCTGTTGAAAATGATAAGTTACATATGTAAGTGAACGGCTCAATAACATGGCTCATTATGTCCTTCACAAACATCATATCCATGTCCACCCAGTCTTTCGATCTTTTGTCTGTAAGATGTTTTACTACATTCATTATTTCCTCTTTGTTAGTTCCATTTAGAAAAATACTATTTGCACAACCTGTAATTGAGTGGGTCACATTTTTATCTACTTTAGGTATCTTAGCTGCAAGGCTTGATCCAACATTCACAAAATATTGATTAAATTCATTTACAATTTCATTTTCATCATGAATTTCATCGTCGTCTTTTACAAAATATTTTGAAATACCAGTTTTTGCTTTATGATTCTTCAGGACACTATTCATTACTCGCCATGTTGCTTTCATATCACCATTACTTTTATCTAATAATTTACTATAATATTCTTTCTTATGTTTCCTTATAATCCCCACTAATTTATTTTTATACTTTTTATATTTTTCTTCAGCGCTCTGACTTCGCAATTTCAAGAAACATGAATACAAATAATTCTTTTTTTTACAAGCATTTCTCAACCCTTTTGTCATCCATGGTTGATCAATCGTATTTCTCTTTGTGTAATTTGTTTGCACACATTTTTTTCGTACAGAGCTTCCAGGATATTCATAAACTCATCATATGCTCTGTTCGCATCATTGACATACACATTATTCCAGTCTTGTTTATCTAGATCCTCTTTCAGTTTTTCTAAAACTTTTTTTGACGTGTTTATGATCTTTTTCTTCATTGCGACTGCTTTTGTGATGCTTTGATCATTTTTATAGATTGTGAAAACTGGTAAATGATCACTTAGATCGGTCGTTAAGATACCACTTATCACGTCCCCATTTGTTATATTTGTGAAAATATTATCAATTATTGTGGCACTATGAGTTGTAATTCTTGTTGGCTTTGATATCACTGGATACATATTTAAACTGTACATTGAGTTTATAAATGTGCTTATGTTATTTGAATCTGTTTTATTTCCCATATCAATGTTAAAGTCTCCACACAAAAAAACATTTTTATTAAAACTCTTCTCCATTAGCTCCAAGATTTTATCCGTGAATATTTCTATATTTGCTCCTGGTGATCTATAAACACAACTTATTATTATGTTTTTATCATTTTTGTTTATTATTTCTATCGTTATCATTTCCATAATATTATCCACTGTTATTGACATTTCATTATTTAATTTACATTTTATTTCATTATTGACAAACAGAGCGACTCCACCACCTCTTTTATTATTTCTGTTCATATGATATAATTCATACCCATCGACGTGAATATTACTTGTGTTATCATCATTGAGCCATGTCTCTGACAGCGCTATTATTGTAAAAGTTCTATTTAACTGTTTTAAGTAATCTGTTATTTTTGATATATTTGCATTTATACTTCTGCTATTAAAGTGAATAATAGAGAGAACTCCATTTGATATATTGATGTCATTAAACTGCTCTTCATTATAATATTCGCTATCTTTTATTATAGGGAAAAAATTTGCATCAATCATATTTTCAACATTATATATTTTAGGTTCTGAGTCTTCGTTTGTTGTCATGTTTTAATGTATTTGTTCATTTCACTGTATGTTTTATCCATTTGTAATTTTTCATCTCCTGAATTCATCCAGATCCGTCAGCTCTTTTATCATTTTAGGCTGAGACCCTTCCTTTGTTTTGATAAAGACGTATCCATTTCTTGTCCATGTTGAATGTATTATTTTTTTTTTGCTTTTTAACCACCTTGCTTCCTTTGCAATTTTTCCATTTTTTTTGTAAGATGTTCATTTATGTAAACGTCTGTTCCATTCAGATTTCTTCTATTTTGCATAACATAGTTTTTTGTATACCTGCTATAGAACTTGACGACTACTGACGGTTTGAATCTTGGTGAGTTACTGGGCAGGATGTGACAGAACGAAATGTCCCCATAGTTTATGTTAATGTATCTTTCCCGTAAGAAAGTAACTACACGTTCATCCAGAGTCTTTTATTTTTATTTATTTTTTTATTATTATCAACATCACAAAAAAATAACAATAAATTGAATACAATGAAAAAAGACAATAGCCAGGGGGAACATAAATCGAACAAAATAAGTGGAAGTTACAGTCATATTATTTTTGCAAAAATAGAACAATTGTACAATATGTAATGTGCCAAGTTTTATGTATAGAATAAAAAATAAATGAGTAACAATATAAACAAAAAATATTTTAATGTAAAAGTTCAGCCATAATCCCAAGTTGAGAGCAAGCCCATATTGTTGTTTTTGCTTTTTGATTGGTTGAGGGTCTAATTGTAAGTAAATATTGTTTAAATTCAATTAAAAAAACATAGAAATCAGGTTTTTTCTTTGAAAATTTACATTTGTGTATATGAAATTTAGCCTTAATGATTAACAAATTAATTAAAAAGATCTTCGGATTCATTTTGCCACAATGTTTAAATCCAAACAGGACATGTTCCCAATATAACTGAAAGTCTGCTTGTATCTTTGAGTCAACATAGTTACAGAAACTTTGCCAAAACATTTTAGAATGAGGACACATCCAGAACAAATGAGTAACAGACTCAGGGCAGAGATCACAAAAGGAACAGTTCACCACAATGTTAGAGTTGAATTTCTTTAAATAGTCTTTGGCTGGGTAGATCCTGTGTAAGAGTTTGAAGGACACTTCTTTTACCTTGTTAGTGAGAAGAAAGTGATTTGGAAGCAACCAGGTAGATTTCCAAGAAATATTATTCCGAAAGCGATTCCAATATGGTACGACAGCAGGCGTAGAAGTCACATCTCTCTGAAACAAGGATCTGATTGTTTTATTATTGTTCCGAAGAAGAGGGAGAAGACATATTTTGCCAACAGGAGAATGTATGGGAGTCATAGTGGGAGACTGATGATAAGTGAGTCTTGGTCTTTGTTTGTATAACATGCAGATCTCTGTAGAAATAGCACCAAAAACTTTTGCATATTCTCCAGGAGAGATGGGAAAATTAAATTTAGAGAGAAAGGCCTCATAACCCAGCAACGTGCCAGCACTGTCAAACAGTTGATCTATCAAAATAATGTTACGATTAAACCATGAGTCAAGAAATAAAGTTTTTTTCTTATATAAAATATCCTTATTATTCCATATGAAGTATCGATGAGGAGAGAAGTTGTGTTTGTAGATGAGTGACCAAGACAGGAAGGCCTGACGGTGAAAATTTGACAGTTTGATTGGGAGTTTTTGTATATCAAAATTACAGACCAAAAAGAAGTTCAGACCACCAAGTTTAGAGAAAATATGGAATGGTATGATGTTCCAAATAGAGGTTGGTGAATTAAAAAATTGACGAATCCAATTTATCTTGAAAGTATTATTCAAAGTAGAGAATGACAAACAATTAAGTCCTCCATTTTCATATGAATTCATTAGAGTAGATTTCTTAATGTAGTGAATTTTGTTTTTCCAGACAAAGTTAAATAATAATTTGTCAATTTCTTTTTCATTTTTATTGTCAAGTTCCAACGCCTGTGCAGCATAAATGAGCCTGGAGAGGCCTTCAGCTTTAGTAAGCAGAATGCGACCACGTAGTGAAAGATCTCTTATTAACCACTGATTAAGTCTTTTTCTAGTTCTTAGAATTAGAGGCTCATAATTTAGAGAGCTTCTTCTTTTCTGATCTTTAGTGAGGGTTATACCTAAATAAATTAGCTCATTTTTAACTGGTATGTCTGCAATTGAGGTTTTGGAGCAGTCCTTAACAGCCATTATTTCACATTTCGTGAGGTTAAAGGGGACCACATGTAAGTATTTAAAAATTTTATGTTATGTCTGTGTGCTATCTTGACAATATTAATTCATTTTAATACACAAAATAATTCTTAGATAATTAATTATACCCTTTTTAATTCTGCCAGTTTTAACTTTCGTTTTGAACGACCGGTTTCTGATAGAAGTTCTGAAGTCCACGCCCTTCAACAATCTGTTTACGCCCTCTGCACAGCCAGTATCTGTAATGTGTTGTTGTTTTAAAATTAGCTCTTTTTTTATTACTCATTTGACTTACTGTTAGTGCTAGCTTAAGATAACTTACCGAAACCCGTCTGAGCGCGCCGCAATGTGCTGCTCCTTTTAGCATGAGACCTGCCGAATCCGATGCTAATGTTAGCTTGTTCCTCTTCCGGTTTTCGCCAGCTCCGCTCATTGCACGCGGAGACTTTGAGAGTTATCGCTGTTCCAGTCAAGACACACACAACGTTCACTAAGTGTCTCCCGTAAATTAATCCGTAAGGAGAAGGTCCTCGCTGCTGCGAGGCTTCTGCCAGGCTGCAGCGAGGCTGTACAGTTGAAGCTCCGCTCCATCCGCCAGAAGAGGGTCCCGTTGACGCCGGGGTCTGCTCGTTTAATTTTTGCCGGCTGCGCGTTCGGAGCGATCGCAAATACACTAAAAATTGAACTAAAACATAAAAATAACAATTATACTTTATTTATAAAGCCATTTAAAAAACCACAGCTGCAACAAAGTGCTGTACACATGAAATTAATAACATATAAACAAAAGATGAGATGAAATCATGAAAAACAACAGTCATGTGTTTAATACAGAAGTGGGTTGAGCCTGACATGGGGTTGCTAGGTGAGGGGCTGGACTCAGGTTGGGGTGGGTTGTCCTTGCTCGCCTGTGACGTCAAAGGCGAGATTGACTTCCAGTTTATTTCAAAAACGAACCGTTTTTATCACAGTAAAATAAATCTACTTAGAGTAAATAAACCACTGGGTGCATTTTTTTGGCCTTTGGACTGTATTTTTATGAAGTAAATACCCAAAGTTGAGTAAAAAAACATTAAAAAGTGAATTTTGAATGTGTGGTCCCCTTTGAGGTTAAGATAAAGACCGGATGCTTTGGGAAAGTATTTATTTCTTTGATGGCTATGGGGATTTGATTCTCGTCCTTTAAAAATAAGGTAGTATTGTAAGAGGGGGTGAAGAGACGACACAGGAGACAGGCTGTAGAAGTTCACCTTTTAATCAACTCTTACTAAACTGGCGGGAACCCGCCCAACACTGCTTTATATACCCACATACATCCGGTCCTCTGGACCTTTCACAATAAAAGCATCCTGTAATACATCCGGTCCACTGGGTGTGAGTAGAGCCCCCTAGTGGTCCACCACACACGCCCCCCCAGAACACCCAGTAAGGTCCATCACTAGTCCCGCATTTTAGGTTTGATCAAACGACCAGAACGGCTGAACCTGGGCCCTGCAGAACCAGTCTGATGAAGTGGAGGGCTACGAGGAGGGTCTGCAGAAGATTCGGGCTCCAATGGACGTTGAGAGTCTCCGGAAGAAGGACCGCCGTCCGTTAATAATGTGGATGGAGGTCTGCCTCTGCGAGGAGCTTGGGCCGTAACAACCTGATCATCTGACACAACATGAGCTGGTTTAAGCCTATCAATACAGACAGTCTCAGTACGACCCCCTAAATCCAAAATGAAATGTTTCGGACCTGGTTGAAGAACTCGAAACGGTCCATCATACAAAGGCTGTAGTGGTGTCCTGTGTGCATTGTGTTTGACAAAAACAAATTTAGAGGACTCCAGACTCTTAGGGACAAATGACTGCGGTAAACAATGGTGTACCGGACCGGGGACACGAAAAGGGGCCTCCTGAGGTGAAAGATGGAGCAACGGTGGAGCGAACTGTGGTGAGGGTACCTCAGGTAAAAACTCACCTGGGACGCGCACAGGCTGCCCGTAAACCATTTCAGCCGGGGAAGAGCTCAGGTCTTCTTTGGTTGCGGTACGCAACCCCAACAAAACCCAGGGAAGGCGGTCAATCCAGTTGTCACCGGTCAATGCAGCACGAAGTGCAGCTTTCAATGACCTGTGAAACCGTTCACACAAACCATTAGCTTGGGGGTTGTAAGCGGTGGTCCTGTGAACGTTAGTCCCCAGACCCTTGGCCATGGTAGACCAAAGCTCCGAAACAAACTGCGGGCCCCTGTCCGATGTAATGTCTGAAGGGGGGCCGAAACGTGCAACCCAGGTAGACAAAAAGGCCCGGGCCACCACTGCAGATGTTGTGGACGTCAGAGGAACAACCTCTGGCCACCTGGTGGTCCGGTCTATCATAGTCAGCAGATGAGTAAAACCCTGTGATGGAGGCAGAGGGCCTACTAGGTCTACGTGCACATGATCAAACCGCCGACTTGGAATGGGGAAAGGTTCCAACGGTGCTTTGGTGTGCCTGTTAACCTTAGCACGCTGGCATGGAACACACGCTGCTGCCCACTCCTTAACTGCTTTACGCAGACCGGGCCAAACAAACTTTGAGCTGACCAGTTTCACAGAGGCTCTAACACCTGGGTGAGAAAGGGAATGTAAGGAGTCAAAAACGCGGCGTCGCCATGAAACTGGAACCAGGGGGCGGGGCCTGCCTGTAGATACGTCACAGAGCAGGAGAGGACCTCCGTCATTCACCCGCCTTTCCTCCAACTCGAGGCCTGTGGGGCCGGACTGGAGCTCGAGTATTTCTGCGTCGCTACGTTGGTCCGCAGCCATAGCAGAAAAATCGATGCCAACGTACACGGGAGCGATCAGCACCCGGGAGAGACAGTCAGCCACCACATTGGATTTTCCAGCCACATGCTGAATGTCTGTAGTAAATTCAGACACCGCTGCGAGGTGGCGTTGCTGGCGAGCAGACCAGGGGTCAGAAATTTTTGACATAGCAAACACCAGGGGTTTGTGGTCAACGTATGCAGTGAACTGGCGGCCTTCCAGGAAAAACCTGAAATGGCGTGTAGCCAGGTAAAGCGCCAGCAACTCTCTGTCAAAAACACTGTATTTCAGCTCATTGTCCCGCAGCGTACGGCTGAAAAATGCAAGCGGCTGCCAAACCCCGGAAACCTGCTGTTCTAACACAGCCCCCACCGCAACATCAGATGCGTCGGTTGTTAAAGCTATTTGCGCCGCTGGGGATGGATGGGCCAAAAGGGCAGCAGTGGCCAGTGCAGCTTTAGCATCACCAAATGCCTGTAGGCGTTCTGGTGTCCAGTCCACGCTGTCGTTGGGCTTTTTCTTTTTCAGCGCTCCATAGAGCGGACGCAGCAGTTGTGCTGCCCTGGGGAGGAAACGGTTATAGAAGTTAACCATTCCCAAAAATCTCTTGTAGCGCTTTAACAGACTGGGGCTGTGGGAAATCTGACACCGCCTGCACTTTGTTTGGTAACGGGACGGCGCCACTTGCGGAAATGCGGTGGCCCAAAAAGTCAATGACTGGCAGCCCAAACTGGCATTTCGCTGTGTTTACAATCAGGCCATGTGCTGCCAGGCGCTGAAAAACCTCACGGAGGTGGGACAGGTGCTGCTCAGCCGAGCTGCTAGCCACCAGGATGTCGTCCAAGTACACAAATACGAAGGACAGACCCCTTAGGACTGAATCCATCAACCGCTGAAATGTTTGTGCTGCACCTTTAAGACCAAAAGGCATGCGCAAAAACTCAAACAGGCCGAAAGGCGTGATAACAGCGGTCTTAGGGACATCCTCCACATGCACAGGAACCTGGTGGTATCCCCGTACTAAATCTACTTTAGAAAAAATGGAGGTCCCAGCCAGGTGCACTGAAAAATCCTGGATGTGGGGGATGGGATAACGATCGTTCTCTGTGATGTTATTGAGGCGG
>JBBPBX010017567.1:22761-37767 GCA_038048925.1 Garcialebias charrua
AATGTCTGCAAAACCTCTGAACAAGAACAGATTTATCACAGTGAGCCTCTGTGTACTGTATCCGGTTTTATTGTGAAAGGGTCAGGGGGTTGTTTCCGGATTCACGAAGACGTTCTCTAAGTTGCTCTACAAAGTGTCGCATTGAATCCTTGTGTAAAACACGACAGCCTCCACTCAGAAACGTGAACCGAGAGGTGGAGACATTATTAAATCAGCTGTATCGCTAAAGACACGGTCAGTCTCAGCTGTGGAAGAAGACGGCTAACGCGTTAGCCATCTTGTTAGCCGCTAAGGACCGTGTCTTTAGCGATAATGATAAAATGCTGATTTATTAATGTCTCCACCTCTCTATGCGGTGCACGCATGACTAAGCTCAGACCCGTGGTTTGTTTTAAGGAAGCAGCAGCTGTAAAAACACTTGGTTCTGCCGTTCATGCTCCACTCCGCTGTTTAAATGGTGAAAAAGATTCGTAGTTCAGACCTTTCTTCGGGACTATTTTCAGCATCGTCTACAAAAACATTTTTTATGCCCTCATCTGACAATTTAATCCAAACTAGCTCAGAACATTGTTTTCCCCCCTCAGCAGCGTGCAGCGCTCTTCATATCTGCCGTGTTTACATGTTGTGCTGAAAGTCTCGCGCGCGGCTCCTGCAGCCTGCAGGAAGGAGGGGGGCGAGTGGGGGCCCGCGCGACAGCAGGAGGATCCTCGATATACACGATATAGCCCTTTTAACCATCGTACATTTAAAATATCGCGATACATCGAGTATATTCGATATATCGCCCACCCCTATGCAGAGGATGATGTCTTATCCTTGGCTGTCTCGGCCTCTTGTTTTTTAGGTGATGAGGCGGAACAGTCAGTCTCTGTGACTGGTTCCTTTTCTTCATCTAGGAACGCAGGTAATGAGTCAGGTGCCGGTTCAATGCAGGACGTCATGCGTCTGGCCCTGGCTCAACTGCAGCTGGACATCCCGCAGCCAGAGGGGTCTGCCATGGGAAGAGCCTTCATCAGTCGCGGACAAGCCCCTCCTTCCTTTTTCATCCCTCCGTCAGAGTAGTACTTTATTGCTGGCGTGACCCAAGGGCCCAGATGCGCCTCTCCGCGGATGCCCGAGTGTTTCCGCGTCCCTTCAGAGCACCAGTGGTGAAACAGCGGCGATAGGCTTTAGTGATGTAGCGCTTCAAGGGTTTGCGCTTGTAGTGATACAGGCCCTCTGTCTTGACCTTCAAGTACACCTCTCTGCATCTCTTTGAAACTCTAAGTGTTACACCTTCTTGAAGCCCTCAAGGAGACGAGTGGACACTATTTTTTACAATTATTTTGAATTAATGGACACTAATTAATCAGATTGAACTTTCTCTTTAATGTGTGTTAATTCAGAATTGATCTACAGTATATTTTGTCATTTTAATGATGATCTGTTACTTTCATGAGTTTTGACCTTCTGCTGGTTTTATTTCTGCAAGAACAAGCAGGTTCTGAATCTGGGACATGAGCCATGGTAAACTTTTAACTTGCAACTTCCTTCTCTGTTTTGTCTGTGAAAGTTAGCCATAATATTCTCTGTGCTCACAAGCAGGCCATCTGGCCGATTCTGTAAACAGTTTTCCTGTTGTCCGTCAGAGACAGTTCTGCCTATCAGATGAAATATCCATCTCTTATTTTGTTAAACCAGCCAATAGTTATTAAGGAGGTGGGTCAGACCCCGCCTCCCATATAAAGGTGCACTTCCTATTTTGACTTTAGAGTCAAAGGGAAGAACCTCCTAAGAACTTGGTTTTCTTCTCTGGAAAAAGCTGGAGACGTTCCGGTCATTGTGTCAACTAGACCCACGTTTCAGCTGGAGTTACAGTAAAGCTTACTGTAACTCATTCACTCATCTTCTGGAAGAATTTGTTTTCTGAAGTTTTATTTTGAAAAATCAGTCTGTGCGCTTGACCTTTGTTTCCTGCCGAGGGAGGCGAGTTTCCTCGTATCGTGAATCAGCCACACACGCTGAAGTTTCAACTGGACGGCCGTTGGACAAACCCATCCACGTGTGTGTCCAGACACTTCTCCACTCTTATCTCCAAGAGACGAACCGTCAACAGGTAACGAGTCGTGGTGTGTTTGAGCGTGCGGGAGCCCAGCAGTCTGCTCGTGTGGGAAAAAGGTGTCACCCAGTCTGGTTCAAAATAACCAACTTCAGTTAACTTAGCTTTCACTTATTTCTTCCTCCTATTTCTTATTTTTCATAAGCTATTAATCTGTTAAGTAATGTGCCAACAGAAAAGTTCCTAACTGTCTGTTTGATTTTAATTTGAATTCTTGTCAACGTAGTTATTAAATCAGAGCTAATATCGATACAAATGTTTAATGTACTTTCATGATAATTTCAATAAAAGGTCTATTTTCTGGTAGACCAACATAAATTGAAGTCTCTTGTGAAATTACATTTTGTCTAGTCACAGTGAAAGCAAGTTAATACCGGAAAAAGGATGAACTCGCGAATTGGTGGCAAGTTTGTGCAGATAAAGTCTGCTCAGACCTGCGCATCTAAAATATAGGGAAGTCAGTAAACTGACCAATAACTCCTATATCATTACAATAATGGTGGCCCAGTAAGTGTTTAAATACCTTACCCCCTCATTATTATATTTACTACACGCTGATGACGAGGGAATTGGGACGCGTGAGGTCCTTCTTGGTCCAAGCCCACCGACAGGTCTAGTTGGCACAATCAACGTTTGCCGAGTCATGTCGTAGATCCCTCCGTGATCTTCTGGTGGTGCCAAGGGAGATGTTTGGATCAGCTACCTTGGATTCGCTCCAACGGACCATCCAGGCACGACAGACGAGACAGCAACTTTCGACCCTTAGCAGGGCGCTACCCTCTCCACCTCCTCAGTATCCGAGGCGCCCCCTCGACGGTTCACGGCTTTCGGCCACCTCAGGGTCCTTGCCCTCGTGTTTCTCGGCATAGACCACACAGGTCTTTTCGTGAATCGGTCCGCCAACCAGTTGGACAGGTCCAGGCCATGGTCTCTGGTCGCTGGGGAAGGAGACGTGATGCCACCATGCCGACTGTCGGATATTTCTCCCACCAGCAGCTCAGGTATTGGGTTGCTCACGCCGGGGACGCATGGGTGGTTGCCACTCTGACCCATGGTTACCGGCTACAGTTCCGACGGCGGCTTCACATCTAACAGTGGGTCAAGTTGACTGTAATCACCAACCCAATGAAAGCCAGAGCACTAGACCAGGAACTTTCCATCCTCCTGGCCAAGCGATCGAGGCTATGAACACTGCGACAACCCAGAGGCTTTTATTCAACTTACTTCCTTGTGCAGAAGAAGATGGGCGGTTTTCGTCCCATTTTGGATCTGAGGGGACTCAACCAATATTTAAAGGTAATGCCCTTTCACATGTTCATGACAGAAGAGGTCCTTCAAGCAATCATAGAGGGAGAATGGTTCACATCTATAGACCTGACGGATGCTTATTTTCATATGCATATTGTGGCAGAACATTGCCGCTTTCTCAGGTTTGTATATTGAGGACGCCACTGGTAGTTCCAGGTACTCCCATTCGGGTTCTCTCTTTCCCCAAGGGTTTTCACTCGGTGTGCGAGGGCAGCCCTCTCTCCCTTGCAGGCCTACGGCATGACGGTTCTGCCGTACCTGGACGATTGGCTTCTTTGCGCCCCGTCTTGGACCTGTGCCATTCGCGACACGAATCGCCTGCTCACTCACGTGTCCCAGTTGGGCCTCAAGGTCAATATAGAGAAAAACTGCCTACTACCTTCGCAGACTGTCACCTATCTTGGAGTGGTTCTGGACTCACCCTCCATGATAGCTCGCCCTTCCGTTCGAAGGGTGGGCAACACTCCAGTTCGTCAGTCGGTTCCGGTTGGGCAAGCAATTCTCCTACGTTGCCTTCTTGTGACTACTAGGCAAACTGACCTTAGTCACTCGGGTGGTACCCTTAGGCCTGCTATCTCTTCGCCCCTTGCAGGGGTGGCTCAGCAGCTTATACCAAGACGCAAGGCTGCACAGGTATCGCAAACTTGCAGTGACATGGCCATGTCTTCGTGTCCCGACTCCATGGAGGGACAAAGCTTATTTATCCACGGGTGTCCCCATGGAGGTGGTCGTGTGCCTCACGGAAGTGGTCACGATCGATGCCAGCTCCACGGGATGGGGTGCTGTGTGGCAACACAGAGTGGTTCAGGGCCGCTGGGGCAGAAGGGACCGCTCCAGGCACATAAATGTGTTGGAGCTGCGTGCAGTACATTTGGTGCTTAAGCACTTACTACCCCATCTGGAAGGGAGGCATGTCCTCTTTAGGTCAGACAACATCTCTGTTGTCTATCACATCAACCACCAAGGGAGCACCAAGTCAGCGTAACTTCTCAGTGTATCCAGGGTGCTCTTGGAATGGGCCTCCACTCGTCTGTCCACCTTGCGGGCAACCTACTTACCAGGGCAACACAATCAGGTTGTTGATTTTCTCTCCCGTCAAAGGGCTATTCTGGGAGAGTGGTCCCTCCACAGCGACGTTGTGCGGATGATCTGGGACTGTTTTGGTCAAGCGGAGGTCGACCTGTTTGCAACAGAGGAGTCAACCCATTGTCTCCTATGGTACTCCCATACGGGAGCGTCTGGTGCACTGGGCCGGGACGCGCTGGCTCACCCTTGGCCAAGGGTCCTTCTTTATGCCTTTCCGTCCCTATCTCTGATCTGGCCAACCCTTCACAGATTCTTGGAGGAGGGCCACAGACTGTTATTGGTAGCTCCATATTGGCCAGCATGACCATGGTTCCCGCTACTGTGGAGTTTATGTCAGGACGTTCCGTGGTGTCTTCCGACCAGGAGGGACTTGCCGTCTTAGCTGGGGGGTTTGCTATGGCACCCCAATCCTCAAAGTCTTCAGTTGTGGATGTGGCCGTTGTAGGGCAAGGACAGCAGCTGACTGGAGTTTCGAGCTCTGTCAGACGCACCATCTTGGGCGCCAGGGCAACTTCTACTTTTCAGCAATGCGAAAACAGGTGGCGTCTGTTTTCGCAATGGTGTGCTGATCACAATGAGGACCCAGTTTCCTGTGTAGTACCCACCATTCTGGAGTTTTTCTAGTCTCTCCTTGGTAAGGGTCGCTATCCTTAAATGCTTAAGGTCTATTTAGCAGAAATATCGGCTAATCACGCCGGCATCAATGACCGTACAGTGGACAGTCATATTCTGGTCTCTCTCTGTCTACGTGGTGCCTGCAAGTTGCACCAACCAAAAGTTACTCGAGCGGCAAGTTGGGACCTGCCCTTGGTTCTCGAAGCTCTGTGCCACTCTCCGTTCGAGCCCTTGATGCAGGTAGACCTGAAGTGACTTTCATGCAAGACAGTCTTTCTGCTGGCTATTGCCTCAGCAAAGAGGGTTTGTTAGTTACATGCCTTTTCAGTCAGCCCCTCATATCTCAGGTGGGATCCTGAGTGTTCTGGTGTTACCTTGTGGCCAAACATTGCTTTTGTACCAAAGGTCTTATCTCACCATAACCAACCGTTAAGGCTGGCACGTTTTCAACCTATGCCTAACGAGGGTTCTGGATTGTTGTGCCCAGTGAGGGCACTGGAGGAGTATGTTGCAGCTACTGCTGCTATACGGCACTCAGATCAGCTGTTTGTATTTTATGGGGGCCCTAGACTGGGCTACCCTCTTTCCAAGCAGCGCCTCTCCCACTGGATCGTGGACGTCATCTGCCACGCCTACGCAACAGAGCACATCCCTTGCCAGTCGGCATGAAGATACACTCTACCAGGAGCGTTTCCGATTCCTGGGCTGCCCTGAGAGGGGTCTCACTGGAAGCAATATGTTCTGCTGCATCATGGGCTTCTCCAAGCACGTTCACCAGGTTCTACAGGGTTAACGTGGTCATTCCTCATCCCCTGGGCCAGGTTCTTCTGCAAGGGTCCCCTGGGCTTCCTCAGTGAAGTATGTCCTCAGGATTCCTTGGGACATGGTTGATATTAGTCATTCCGTGCTTTCAGCACCGCCCTCTGGCGGTCAAGAGGGATGAAATAGAACAAAAGTTACGAATGTAACTACCGTATTTTCCGGAATATAGGTCGCAACTTTTTATCATTTTTACATGCCCTGCGACCTATATTCAGGTGCGACCTATTTATGGCTTTTTATAAAATAAGCTGATTTGTAATCATTTATTAACAAAAATTTAACTGAGACACACTCTTACAACAATGTCAGCTAACAAATATATAATTTTTAGGTGTTTATCCTGCTAAAATTATTCATTTATTAAAGAAAAGTTCAGCTCAGACACATATTTGCTATAATTTTTAATCAAACAAAGAATTGTTTTTAAGTGTTAATCTTCTTAAAAGCCTTGCTTTGCGCTCCTGTGGCAGACATTTGCAGCAGAGCTAAACATGGTCCACATTTTGATGTAGGTGCGACCTATATTCAGGTGTGACCTATATTCGAGAAACTACGGTACGGTTTTATGAATCCCGGATGACCACCAGAGCTTCTCTGTCAAAAATCCTTGCTTTACGCGAGAAGATTCTGTAGGACTGAATTAGCGGATAACGCTAGGCTACGTAGCCTCTTGATTGCTTATCCGGTCACACCTGTGTGACATCGTTGATATAATTACTCGAACAGCGCATGCGCGAAGGGAATATTCCGTGCTTTCAGCACCGCTCTCTGGTGGTCATCCGGGATTCATAGAACCGTAGTTACATTCGTAACTTTCGATTTAAGCAATAAATAAAATAAAAAAAACTTCAGCACAGTTTTCTCAAATGATCAAGGTGGCTGGTTTACATGCAACAGCCATGGTGGATTTTGACGAGGCACCCAAATTTTGATGGCATTCTTTCTTACCCCTAGATGCAATCACACAAGCAAAAGTTGGAATATCGTTTACTTTTCAATTTATCCATCTCATAAGGTCAACATGTATACAACTATCGTGGCAGCCATCTTGGATTTTAACCTGGCAATTCAATTTTCAAAAGCTTATTTATCCAAGTTATCATGCTCACAATATGAATGGATGGATGGAGGAAGAATATATCCAAACCTCCATCTTTGCTCCAGAGAACGCGAGTATTGCAAACGTTAACAATATGCAACCATTGACTATTATACAGTAATTTAAGCAAAGACCTTACACAACAGTTTACCTGGATTTGTGACCTTGATCTTGAAGTGTAAAATGGTAAATGATAAATGGACTGCACTTATATAGTGCCTTTCTATCGAATCAAGATACTCAAAGCGTTTTACACTACAATCTGTGCCTCATGTACCCATTCATACAACACTACTAGATCTCTACAAAGCTAACTCAACAAATCATTATAAAGAGACTAATCATTGCTTTTTATCACATTTATACACCGATGGGACACACATCAGAGAAAATGAGGGGTTCAGTGTCTTGCCCAGGGACAATTTGGCATGTGACTCCTGGTGGAATCAAACCCCCAACTCCCCCAAGGACGACTGCTCTAACCACTCACAGCCACTCTGTGTACACAACACTAGGTCCAGTGACGATGAATGTGTGTATGAAGTTTCATTAAATTATCTTGAGTGAATCAAAAGTTATGGGCCGGACCAGTTTCTGTAAGTCCAGAGACCTTACAATAAAATGTCCCGTCTTCGACAGGTGCATAATAAAAAAAATCTAATTTCTATTATAAATGTGAACATTTTTAATTAAATGATTTTAATAGAACAGCAACAAAGTTCTGTCAGCAATTTTCCTTGCAACATAAATGTTGTTGCACTGTGGTTGCATGCTGAGCCTATAGTGCCAGCCAAGATGATGAGTTTACTTTCCTCACCTCCTTTATCACAGTGTTAAGGGAAAGGCGCCAAATCATTCTCCACCAGCGGGAGTGGAGAATGTAGCTCATACATTTCCCTTGCTGCAAATCTATTCCACTTGATCCTTGCACCTTTTATCAGTCGGACCTCACATTTGAGATTAGTGAAAAAAGTCACAAGTTAAAGTAACTGACCAACAGTTCTCATGACCCATAAGCCATAATCCAATGTCAATTTTATTTATACTGCAGCGTGTTAAAAAAAAAAAAACAGCAAGACTGACCAAAGCACTGTACTGTTTGCTTAAAATCAAACAGAAACATACATTGGACTTCATGTTAAAGGGGACCATATATTCAAAATTCACTTTTTAATGGTTTTTTTACTCAACTTTGGGTATTTACTTCATAAAAAAACAGTCCTAAGGCCAAAAAAATGCACCCAGTGGTTTATTTACTCTAAGTAGATTTATTTATCTTTGATAAATACACTTCGTTTCCCACTTCCTGCGGTTTGTGACGTCACAAACCGCAGCCAACCACCTCAAACCTGAGTCCAGCCCCTCACCTAGCAACCCCTGGTTAGGCTCAACCCACTTCTGTATTAAACACATGACTGTTGTTTTTCATGATTTCATCTCATCTTTTGTTTATATGTTCTTAATTTCATGTGTACAGCACTTTGTTGCAGCTGTGGTTTTTTTAAATGGCTTTATAAATAAAGTATAATTGTTATTTTTATGTTTTAGTTCAATTTTTAGTGTATTTGCGATCGCTCCCAACGCGCAGCCGGCAAAAATTAAACGAGCGGACCCCCGGCGTAGGGACCGGCGGCAACGGGACACTGCTTCTGGCGCGATGGAGCGGAGCTTCAATTGTACAGCCTCGCTGCAGCCTCGCAGCAGCGAGGACCTTCTCCTTACGGATTAATTTACGGGAGACACTTGGTGAACTTTGTGTTGTCTTGACTGGAACAGCGATAACTCCCAAAATCTCCGCGTGCAACGAGCGGAGCTGGCGAACACCGGAAGAGGAACAAGCTAACATTAGCATCGGATTCGGGTGGTCTAATGCTAAAAGGAGCAGCAAATTGCGGCGCGCTCAGACGGGTTTCGGTAAGTTATCTTAAGCCAACACTAACAGTAAAGCCCGAGATACACTGAAGCAGACTCCGTATACGCGCGTATACGGAGCCGCTGCTACACTCTGCTTTCGTTCTCGCGTAGATTCTCGTGTTTTCGCTCCAAATTCTAACGTCATTTCCTCCGTACCGTCACTTCCGATCGTCACTTCCGCTAGTTTTTCGCTCCAAACGCTCGCGTTCTCCTTGTTGTAATATGAGCAGCTGAGCACGGAGAGGACTCAACTGAGCTCGCTGATTGGTCACTTTGACACGCCTACTGAAATGATTGACAGATTTCAGTCAGCTCAAAGTGAAACCTATCATGAGCAGCTCGCTCAGACTTCTGCGGTGTTCTGATACGGTCTTTCTACTATATATGTTATAAAAAGTTCTCTCAGAAATAAAAATAATAACAGGGAGTGCTTTTCCTGCAGCCCACAGCCCACCAGGGAATATATAAAACATCGCGCACCCAGGTAGGACCTGAATTCATTCATTTCATTCATCGAGTGAACGGAGGAAGAAGCGGTTACTTGACTTTAGGCAAAAAAACAAAAGAAAAGGCCCGATCAGCGATAAAAAAGAGGAATTTATTTCATTTGTGTAACATACAAAACAGTCCGGCGCCGGGGAAGTTTAGGTCAGACACCGCGCATCGCGTATGCGAATCGCGTATGCGTAGTAAAAAAATACTTTTGCGCGTACTTGCCCTGAGGGGCTACGCGGGGCTACGCTGCGTACGGGGCGTACGTACGCTGCGTATTGGCGTATCGTGAGGACGCTCGAGTGTATCTCGCCCTTAAAGACCGTGTAAAGTGAAATTAAATTTGTGTTTTTATTTTGTCACACGGCATAAATATGTGTTATTAATCACCCATATAAATCTGACTGATTAAAAACATTGATTTCCTTATAAAATTAAGTCTCAAAAATCATGAAAATACATGATTTTGCCTTGCTCTAGAACGCTGGGGGCGTGTCGCACATGGGCGTAGTTTCAGCACAGTCCTGCGCCATGTCCAGCCCCCTTCAGAGCTGAGCTGTGTGGGGAGGCATAAGGCGGAAGCTGAGATCCACCTGCTCTGTTTTTATCTGAGTTCTGGCTTCCAGCAGCTCCTTTTTCCAAGAGTTACGCTGTTTTTAGTGCACAAACAACTCTGGTTATGTTTTTAAAGTTGAGGACACATAACTCCGCTGTTATAATCAGCGCTATTTTTAGAAGATGAGCGGACTCGCGGTCCGAACCGGTCACATCGCATGCGGGGTCTGATCGCCACACACACACTCGCCACACACACACACACACACGCGCGCGCGCGCGCGACCCGGTCACATCGCTGCGGGGTCTGATCGCCTCTCACACACACGCGCGCGCGCGCGCGACCCGGTCACATGCATGCGGGGTCTGATCGCCTCTCACTCACACACACACACACGCGCGCGCGCGCGACCCGGTCACATGCATGCGGGGTCTGATCGCCACACACACGCGCGCGCGCGCGGGGGGGGGCGGAGGTGCAGGTGGCATGTGGTCGCTCCAGCAGCACGCCAGTACTGGAGGGAGACGGTCGGTAGCGAGTGAACGGCTCCACGGAAGAACGCATTTATAACGGCTGGAGCTGCAGGGGGTGGGGCTTGTGACCGCGTGACGAAACGCGGTCACATTTAAACCACGCCTAAAAAATCCTGAAAGAGAAATGTGTTTATACACAGTTTGATCTATAACTCCAAAATTAATTGAGCTACAATTTTGAGACTTTTTACTCATTTACAAGATTACAATTACGACATTTATAATGTTTATTGAAGAAAATGTTGAAATTCACTTTACACGGTCTTTAAGTCAAATGAGTAATAAAAAAGAGCTAATTTTAAAACAACAACACATTACAGATACTAGCTGTGCAGAGGGCGTAAACAGATCTATGAAGGGCGTGGACTTCAGAACTTGTATCAGAAACCGGTCGTTCAAGACGAAAGTTAAAAATGGCAGAATTAAAAAGGGTATAATTAATTATCTAAGAATTATTTTGTGTATTAAAATGAATTAATATTGTCAAGATAGCACACAGACATAACATAAAAAATTTTAAAGACCTATATGTGGTCTCCTTTAAAACAGGTGATCAGGCTTGTGTTCATAACTACGAGTCATTTTCATTTTTCTTTAAATTAAGCCAATAAAACCCAGATGAGTACTTCCCTCGTGCACAGCTGCTCTAGACTTCAGCATTAATTTCATCAAAGGGACTGAACTTCCAAGTGGCCTCCAACATTTTACCACCAGGCTTTGTCAAAAAAACAAGTGATCTTGAAAACAAACCATGGAAGAGCAAGTCTTCTTGCACTTCAAACTCATGGCAGGGTTTCACACAAAAAAAAAAAGACATTGACAAGAAAACGAATCACTGATTGAACTTTTGAACTCAAAGTCTGATGTTTGTCTGATAACAAGCTAAAGTCAAGAAACAGTGGATTTAGTGCAAAGAAAAAACTAGTCTGAAAATTTACCAGAGTTGGGAAAAAAAATGTAGAAAAACGACTACTAAAAGTTCTGGACATTTATTAAAGCACAAGTTTCAACTGAAAAGAGTATCCTGGGAGTTTGACTTTGCCATGATTTTGCTTTTCTGTACGTTTGCATCAATACAATACTTTATATATATATATATATATTTTTTTTTTTCCATATAACTGAAATGTTAACCTTAAACAGACTGAGGATCCACAATTTCTCTTCCACCGTAAACCTCAGCACTGGCTCCCCTCAGGGCTGTGTGTTGAGCCCCCTCCTGTTCACTCTGCTCACATATGATTGTGCAGCTACCCATCCAGACAGTCATATTGTAAAGTTTGCAGATGATACAGCTGTGGTGGGATGCATCACAAACAATGATGAGTCCAGCTACAGGCAGGAGGTGGAACACCTGGAGAGCTGGTGCAAGGAGAACAACCTTCACATCAATGTGAAGAAGACAAAGGAGATGATTGTGGACTTCAGAAGGAACAAACACACCCACACCCCACTGAACATAATGGTACATCCAGACCGAACGCGATTTCAACTGCAGGAACGTCCAGTTTACATGCAAAGTCAATGGGGGACGCACCTCCAGGCGCCTCCTGGCGTCTTGCGTCACGTCGCGTGCGTGTTGAGCGTGCTGGAGAGCGTTTTCCGTGCACGTGAACCCGCGTCAGCCTCCAAAGCACGCCTCCAACATGCTGAAGATTTCGCCGTTCAAACTTTCAAACGCCGCTCAACTCTACCCGATTGGTTGGTGTGTCAACCAATCAGGGAGAGTCGGGGGAGAAGAGAGGGGGTCAGGGGGAGAGTCCCTATGTGACGCGGAAACCAGTGACGCGGAAACCATTGCGCATGTGACGTATTGTTTGTGGAACACAGAAAAAACCCGCGGAGTCATGGAATATGGAAGAGAAACTCATTGTAGCTGTGTGTTCGCGACAATTCCTTCACGACCAGTCAAGTCTGCTCCACAGAGACAGAAATAAAGAGCTCCTCGCCTCGCGGAGTGCATTGACGACTCGGTACACCGGTAAGCTCCTCCCACACACCCCGCAGCAGCAGGGTTGCCAGATAAACATGAATTTTATTTATTTTTATTTTTTTACCCCTTTTCAGTGCAAATGTTCACTAAACTCAACACACTATTAATCTTATCAGACCCTCACGCAGCAAATATGACAGTTTGGGTAAAAAAAATAAAAAATAAGCAACAGTACTAGATGATTCATTAATTCTTATCTGGCAACCCTGCGCAGCAGTTTTCGCAGCAGTTTCGCTTCTGGCTTTTTGGTCTGGACACAAAGTGCGTCCACTTGCGTGCGTGAGGAGCTTTTTGGAGATTGAAAATCGGTTCGGTGTGAATCCACCATAAGAGGATCTGCAGTGGAAGTGGTTCCAGCTACAAATACTTGACTGTGCACCTGAATGAAAACCTCAGCTGGAGCAACAACACCACCAGCCTGATCAAGAAAGGTCATCAGAGACTACTTCCTCAGGTGGCTGAAGTAAGCTGTTCTGAGAAGCTCAGTCCTCACCTCCTTCTACAGGTGTGCAGTGGAGAGCATCCTGTGCTCCAGCATCAATGTGTGGCATGGAGGCTGCACAGCTGCAGAAAGAAAAGCTTTACAGAGAGTGGTGCTTCGAGCACTCAAAATCAACTGATTTACATGCAAAACCATAAGATGGAAGCGATCTGTGAGAATTGCAGGCCACCTGTGTCTTCTGGGACTCGCCAGCATGTTGGAGACGACCTCAGAAGAGGCTCGTAAGCACGGACTAGTGGAATGCCCACAAATCTGGCAATTTTGGATCTTGAAAGTACCCATAATGCTACGTTCACACCGAACGCGTTTTGAGCTGCAGGAGCAGCCGGTTTACATGCAAAGTCAATGGGGGACGCGCCTCTAGGGGTCGTGTGTCGCGTCAAGTCCGTTTTGAGCGGCGCGGAATGGGCGGCAGAGTGTTTTCAGTGCATGCGGTGCCCGCGACAACCGCCGCCGCTTGAGTTGAAAAAGCTGAACTTTCGCCGCTCAACGCGTCTTGACAACCAATCAGGGAGAGTCAGCTATGTGACGCGGTAACGAGGGGACGGATGTTGCGCAAGTGTGACGTATTGTTTGTGAGACACAGAAACAACCCGCAAATTCGTGTTCAAGTATGGAGGAGTTCAAGAAAGGAGAAATAAAAAGGACCTTGCCTGGCGGAGTGTCAGTGAAGAAGTCGGGATATCGGGTACGTTTTGAATTGTAAACTCCTCCCACACCCCGCCACCACCGCCGCTGCTGCTTCTCGTTCCGGTCTGAACACCAGTGCGTCCGGCGTTTCACGCTTTTTGGCCGCTCACAACGCGTTTGGTGTGAACGTAGCATCAGACTCAAGGCTGACAAGGAAAAAAAAACTGTCTTGCCTGAAGAAATTAACAATTGTGGCTCATCTGTAGCACTTTGAGATTTTTATTAATGAAAAGTGCATTATAAATGGAATTCATTATTATTATTATTATTATTATCTGAATCAGACTCCCCCGGTTGGCTTTGAAAATAGGCCGACTTATCAAATGTCTCCTGGGATATGTGTAAACTAAGGAAAAGCTTTGTCTCTGATTCTGATATTGAACTTTGTAAGATCAGTCTGTGCGTTTTTAATCGCAGCAGGAAGTAGAGAACAGACCATTTTAATAGGCAGAGTCCTGCAGCTTCTATAATGCTGCTGCAGGACATTTGAAAGTCTTGACTAATGGTTGAGAAAGGATGCCCTGCTCTTGATAACATCATTACATTGTAAGTTTCATTTTTACTGAACAGACCAGTACACGTCTTTTGTAACTCTCTCCTGATCAGTAGTTTCTAACAAGTTGTTATTAATGATTTGATAGTGTAGAATAATAAGACATTACCCCCAAAACAGCTTTCTTAATAGCTTTGGCTGTATTTATTGGGACATTAAAGTAAAAATAAACTCTTTGTATGTTGTCCACATCACAAAAACCTACTGCTTTTACAAGAGTGTGTAGATTTTTATAGACTCTGTAAAACAAACAAGTTGTGGTTTAATTTAGTCTCTGCTGGCTGCTGAAGAGCTCATGGTGACAGCAAACTTTAAACGGACTACACCCTGAATCTAACTAAATTTGAAGACAAAGGAAAGTAAAGTGTACATTTTGTGCCTTATTGGAGCTTCATATTACACAAAATGAGTGGGGTAGTACAGTAGTATGATTTTTGCCTTTAAGCTCTCAGCAATAAACCTTTCTACGTTACAATTTCTTTAATATTTCAGAGTGAAAGATCCCAAAAATTAGAAATAAGAGCCCTTTCATTATAACTAGAAGTACCTTAGCTCCCTGTAATTTACTGCAGCAAGACAGAAATGTCAAGTGAACTTCAACGAACTGGTTCCCAGTAGATTCACACTCACTGAAGTATTAATGCGGTGCTGTGAAATGAGTGTGTGCAATATGACAAGACTGTAAATGAGCCTCCTGGAGTGCGTTCGCTGGAGGGAACGAAGCTGTGTGAACTGTTGTGTTGAC
>JBBPBX010017568.1:6579-30987 GCA_038048925.1 Garcialebias charrua
GTCTCACACTCACTCCCTCCTACTATTGTTTCAGCCCCTCTTGCCACAGTTTATCTTCCCCTGCTTTGTAATGCCTATCACCCATCTCCAGCTCGTCTACTCCTTCTATACCACGCCTCCTTCATATATATTTTTTCTCACAGCAATCAGCCCTGATTCCACTCACCTGTTCAGCTCTCGTCTTGTTCACCTGTTCTGCACCCTTTATAAGCTCCATTCTCACTCTCCACCAGTGCAAAATTATCATACATCCCATGGTCCCTGACAGTGAAGCCTTTAATCATAGTCAAGAAATTTAATTCTCAATAGTCCAGGTATCAAATCCGCTCATTCTCAATCAGTTCATCTGGACAGTTTCTTTTTAGCAGAAACGTTTCACCCTCACTCCAGAGGGCTTCCTCAGTCAGAGTAGTCCAAAGCACACTGAAGTTAACCCACCAAGTAAGCAACTTTCAGTGTGCTTTGGACTACTCTGACTGAGGAAGCCCTCTGGAGTGAGGGTGAAACGTTTCTGCTAAAAAGAAACTGTCCAGATGAACTGATTGAGAATGAGCGGATTTAATCATAGTATTTTGTTTCATGCCTTGCATCCTTGCCTTACCTTGCCTTGAAACCACGCCTGTTTTTGACTCTTCGCCTTGCCTGCCCCTTTGGAATTGTCTATCTCTCTGACTACGGACCAGTGGCACCATTGTTGCCATTCTGTCAGAGATTGGGTTTTTGGATTCAAAATAAGCCAGACAGGAGTACAAAAAGAACACATTTTATTAATTTGGTATCTGCTGGAGAGATAAGGATTAGCTGCATTAACAGGTTCTCACAGGCTGGAAGGAGAGAGTCACCTGACAGAATGGCAACGATGGTGTCACTGGTCCGCGGTCAGAGAGAAAGACAAATCCAAAGGGGCAGGCAAGGCAAAGAGTCAAAAACAGGCATAGGTTCAAGGCAAGGTAAGGCAAGGATGCAAGGCATGAAACAAAATACTATGATTAAAGGCTTCACTGTCAGGGACCATGGGCTGTATGATAATTTGGCACTGGTGGAAAGTGAGAATGGAGCTTATAAAGGGTGCAGAGCAGGTGAACTAGACAAGAGTTGAACAGGTGAGTGGAATCAGGGCTGATTGATGTGAGAAACTAGGGAGGCATGGCATGGAAGGAGTAGACTTGAGCTAGAGATGGGTGATAGGCATTGAAAAGCAGGGGAAGAGAAACTGTGGCAAGAGGGGTTGAAACAAAAGCAATAGCAGGAGGGAGGGAGTGTGAGACAGGGGCAGATGGGGGGAGGGGTCTGCGGGGGACGCTGACCATGACACTCTCAGCCGCCTGAGGAAGTCTCTGAACTTTCTTGATCAGGCTGGTGGTGTTGTTGCTCCAGCTGAGGTTGTCCGTCAGTACCCAAGTACTTGTAGCTGGAGACCACTTCCACCACAGATCCTCTTATGTTCAGTGGGTGTGTCTGTTCCTTCTGAAGTCCACGATCATCTCTTTTTCTTATTCACATTGATGTGAAGGTTGTTCTTCCTGCACCAGCTCTCCAGATGTTCCACCTCCTGCCTGTAGCTGGACTCATCGTTGCTTGTGATGCATCCCTGCAAACTTTACAATGGGACAGCCTGGATGAGTGGCTGCACAGTCATAATTATGTGAGCAGAGTGAACATGAGAGGGCTCGACACACACCCCTGAGGGGAGCCATTGCTGAGAGTTATGGTCAAGGAGGAGAAGTTGTAGATTGTGTCAGGTCAACCTGACGGTTTCTTTTAATTAATTAATTAATTTTACTGAGACACTTCATCCAAATACTTCTTCAATCTGAGAGGCACCAAACATACTGATTGCCCCAAACATCATACTCCATAGTGGGGGGGAAACTGTTTGTTGGTGCTTAGATGGCCTCCAGGACCCGTCCTGTCCCCCGTCACTCCTCTGAGACAGTCATCATCTTAGCATCAAAAAAATAATAATCAAAGGACAACTCGGTTTTTCAAGGGTAGAAAGTTCTGCCCTTCAGCTTTATGTATCCAAAAGAGTCAGAACACCCTTCACCCTAACTCAGTAAGGAGGAATGTGGGAGAAGTGCTAAAAGGTAAGAGGATGGAGTGAAGTGGGATTTGGCCTAAGTAACCAGTTTTGAAGCTTGACTTGAACATGTTGTAAAGCATTTTCTGTTGAGTCTGGACAAAGTCTGCTGGGAGAAGCCCTGAAGGAAAACAATCAGTAGAGGTTTATGGGGGTTCAGCACGTTGTTGTTTTAAGTGTTGTTCTGTTAGTGAGGGATGAATCACTTCAGCTAAGATCTCTAACAATGTATTCTGCGTTAATGAGCTCCTCATCAGCATAAAACTGCACTGCTCATGCGTCTGCTCTCTTAACCTGAACAAAGTTAGGTTTGGAAGATAATAAAGGACTCTGGTTTGTTGTGCTGTTCTTTGTCTAACAGTGCAGAGTAAAAGGTGTGACTCGTGCTTGCACCGTTTAACTGTGCTTCTGTCTTAACATAGTTGTACAAACGTAACATGTTACAGTACTTTTATTTTTATCTTTTTTATTTTGTTTCAGCCTTTACTTGATGACAACCTGTGGACCTTCTCTTATATGTTGGTCATATTATTTTTAGCATCCTCCCTCTTAGGCTATTTATAAAAAGAAAGCTCTCACCATAATTAGAAATAAAATATTTCATGCTCGCCGAGCCCCCACAGCAAAGTGCGGAGGGAGACAAAGACAGACATGCACAGCTAGGACTGGCGTATGCCATGGATGTGAAGAGATCCTCTTGAGGAGGCAGAGGGATGGAGGGAGGCAGAGGCACATTGAAGCAGATGCAGAGAAATGTGAGAGGGTGTCAATGAGACTGGTGATGACGCGCTCATGGCTGCGGAGAGCTGGCGAGGCCGCGGCCCTGGCTCTGACTCACCTCATCCCCACGGGGCCTCCTGGTTGACGTCACTCAGTGAGCGCTGTGGCATTTCTCTGCTTCATCTTCTTTGTGTGCCGCAGCCACAACTGAGCCTTTCCAGCATCTGAGAGATGGAAAATATGCATCCATCCATTTATCTGTATATCTGCCTATACATCATCCATCCATCATTTATCCATCTATCTGTTTTTCATCCAATCAATTTATTATATATATATATACATTTATATATTCATCCATCCATCCATCCATATGTGCATCATCCATCTAGATATCCATCTATCCATCCATCTATCAATCTATCCATCTATCTATCTATCTATAATAATAATAATAATAATAATGAATTTAACTTGTAACACACTTTTCATTAACAAAAATCTCAAAGTGCTACAAAGTGCAACTAAAATCAATGATCAAATAAAAACAAGTGATGAAATCAAGTAAAATCAATGATAAAACAACAAAAATCAATAATAAAATCAATTAAAAACAATGATAATATCAACTAAGATCAAAGATAAAATCATGTGGAGGCAGAGTAGGCTTGCTTAAAAAGAAAGGTCTTTAAGCCTTTTTTAAAGTCAACCAGTGACTGTGGAGCTCTCAGGTAGTCAGGGAGGGAGTTCCATAGGCGGGGGGCAGCCACACTGAATGCCCGGTCTCCCATGGTCCTTAATTTGGTTTGTGGAAGGTGAAGGAGATTACTGTTCTGTGATCGTAGAGACGGGTGGATGAATAGGGTGCAAGAATGTCCTTTAGATAATCTGGTGAAGTTCCGTGTAAGCATTGGTGTGTAATGAGAGCAGTTTTGTACTGAATTCTGTAGGTGACAGGAAGCCAATGGAGGTTATCAAAGTCAAAAGTCAAAGTCAACTTTATTGTCAGAACTGCAATATGTACAGGACATACACAGGACCGAAATTGCATTTCTCTCAGTCCCTCGGTGCAACAGTAACCATCTAAACACTAAACACTAAAACATTTAATAAACATAAGCATAAAATAGTAAAAGTGTAACACTGTCCTGAGTTTTTTCATAATAGTATAAAAGTATGAAAATTTACACCAACACTGAAACACCAAACACCCCTAAAACACCAAACACCCAATGAACATAAGCGTAAAATGAAATAATAATTATGGAGAATGGGTGTAATATGTTCAAATTTACGAGCTCTCAATAAAATCCTTGCTGCACTGTTTTGAATATATTGAAGCTTCTGAAGGTTTTTGCCAGGGGTTCCAACAAACAGGGAGTTGCAGTAGTTGAGCCTGGAGGAGACAAAAGCATGGACGAGCTTCTCAGCATCAGAAAAAGTTAGAGATGGGCGAAGTCTGGAGATGTTTCGAAGATGGAAGAAGCAAGTTTTAAACAGATGCTTAATGTGATTTTCAAATGTAAGATGAGAGTCCATTTTTATTCCGATTTGTAACAGAGGTGGAGAGGGGGATGTCTTGTCCAGAGGAAATTGTTGTTATAGTTGATGTTTGTACCTGGTGAGGGGTGCCAATCAGTATGGCCTCAGTCTTGGAGCAGTTTAATTGAAGAAAGTTCTGATTCATCCATGCCCTTATTTCCTCCAGGCAGGTAGAGAGGGCAGTGAGTGAAGATGGAGATGACAATGGTGATGATGATGATGCTCCAGTCCTGATGTAAAGCTGTGTATTGTCGGCATAACAGTGAATAGAAATGTTGAACTGATTAATGATTTGACCTAAAGGCAGCGTGTAAAGGGAAAAAATCAGGGGCCCCAGAACTGATCCTTGAGGGACACCACAGGAGACACAGACAGTCTGGGAAGTGGCATTGCCAAGACTAACACATTCCAGCCTATTGGACAGGAATGATTTAAACCAGTCCAGGACAGTCAGAGTCAGAGAATCTTTATTGTCATTTGCACCGCATGTGGTACATGTGATGAAACGAGATTATGTACACAGGGTCCCAGTTACATTCAACAACAAAATGTAAGAGAAAAACTGTAATAACATCTAGGATTAACTAAGAAAAACATCAACTAGAAATAGACTAAGCACTAATGTAATAGAAAATATGATGCAGTGTCACAGAGACCGACCTCCACATGAAGACGGTGGAGGAGGATACTATGGTCCACAGTGTCGAAAGCTGCAGTGAGGTCAAGGAGGACAAGGATGGAGGGAGAACCAGTGTCAGCAGCCATGAGGACATCATTGGTAACTCTCAGCAATGCAGTCTCAGTACTGTGAGCTGCACGGAAGCCAGACTGAAACTTCTCATACAGAGAGTGTTGTTGTAGGTGGTCCTGCAGCTGAGCAGCAACTGCTTTTTCCAGCACTTTAGACAGAAATGGGAGGTGGGAAATTGGGCGGTAATTAGAAAGAATGTCGGGATCCAAATTAGATTTTTTTCAGAAGAGGCCTAATGATGGCAGTTTTTAGAGGCAGTGGAACATGACCAGATTGTAGAGACTTATTTATTATTTGTGTGATTAATGGGCTTATTGCAGAGTGATTGGATTTCATGAGCGATGAGGGGAAGGGATCCAGGGCACAGGATGAAGGCTTCATTTTCTTGATGATGGTCTCCACTTCACTCTGAACAACTTCATCAAAGCTGCTCAGGGACCCAGAATGCAGACGGGTAGATGGCAAACGATCTATCTATCTATCTACAGTATCTACAGTATCTACAGTATCTACAGTATCTACAGTATCTACAGTATCTATCTATCTATCTATCTATCTATCTATCTATCTATCTATCTATCTATCTATCATCTATCTATCTATCTATCTATCTATCTATCTATCTATGCATCTATCCATCTATGTATCCATCTATCCATCCATCTATATATCCATCCATCTATCCATCCATCCATCTATATATCCATTCATTCATTCAACCTTTATTTAGTCAGGTAAATCTTATTGAGCCTTATAGGCTCATTTACGAAAGCGACCTACTAAATGTGAGGTGCTGGCTGACATCTTCACCACCTCACTTGCACTGGAGTCAGTTCCCACCTGCCTGAAGACCGCCACCATCATCCCAGTCCCAAAGAGCTCCACAGTGACTGGTCTGAATGACTATAGACCGGTGGCCCTCACCCCGATAGTCGCTAAATGCTTTGAGAAACTGGTCATGTCCCACATCAAGACAACCGTCAACATCAACGAGGATCCTCATCAGTATGCATACCGCGCGAACCGATCAACAGAGGACGCCATCTCCTCTGTGGTCCACACTGCTCTCACCCACCTGGATCAGAAGGACTCATACGTGCGCATGCTCTTTGTGGACTTCACATCTGCCTTCAACACCATGATCCCCCAAACTCTGATAGACAAACTATCCACACTTGGACTAAGCCCCTCCGTTTGTAACTGGGTCTTAGACTTCTTAACAAACAGACCACAGTCCGTGAAGATCCACAACTTCTCCTCCTCCACCATTACCCTCAGCACTGGCTCTCCTCAAGGATGTGTGCTGAGCCCTCTTCTGTTCACTCTGCTCACATATGATTGTACAGCCACACATCCAGGCTGTCATATTGTTAAGTTTGCAGATGATACAGCGGTGGTGGGATGCATCACAAACAATGATGAGTCCAGCTACAGACAGGAGGTGGAACACCTGGAGAGCTGGTGCAAAGAGAATAACCTTCACATGAATGTGAAGAAGACAAAGGAGATGATTGTGGACTTCAGAAGGAACAAACACACCCACACCCCACTGAACATAGGTGGATCTGCAGTGGAAGTGGTCTCCAGCTACAAATACTTGGGTGTACACTTGAATGATAACCTCAGCTGGAGCAACAACACCACCAGCCTGATCAAGAAAGGTCATCAGAGACTCTACTTCCTCAGACGGCTGAGACGAGCTGGTCTGAGTAGCCCAGTCCTCACCTCCTTCTACAGGTGTGCAGTGGAGAGCATCCTGTGCTCCAGCATCAACGTGTGGCATGGAGGCTGCACAGTTGCAGAAAGAAAAGCTCTACAGAGAGTGGTGAAGGCTGCACAGAAGTCTGTTGGAGTCAGTCTCCCCACCATCACAGACATTTACACCTCCAGATGCAGGAAAAGAGCCACCTGCATCATGAAAGACCTCACTCACCCAGCACACTCACTCTTTGCCCCACTCCCCTCAGGACGGAGGTTGAGGAGCATCAAATGTAGAACCACTAGACTGAGGAACAGCTTCTACCCTGAGGCTGTTAGACTCATGAATAAATAAACAATAAGAATGATCACTGCAAAATATCACATCATGCTGATGCTGATCTGTTTTCTTGTTGCTGTGTTCATCTGTGACCATCTGCTCATACAGACTCATGTTCGTGCTGCTGTTTATAATGATGTTTTTCTACTACATTAGGGCTTAGTGTATTTCTAGTTGATGTTTTCTTAGTTAATCCTAGATGTTATTACTGTTTTTCTTCTTGCATTTGTTGTTGGATGTAACTGGGACCCTGTGTACATAATCTCGTTTTCATCACATGTACCACATGCGGTGCAAATGACAATAAAGACTCTCTGACTCTGACTCAAAACTAAAGAACGATGAACAGCAATGGTAGAATTTCCTTAAACAATAAACAATAGAAAACGAAAGAGAGAAAAAAACAAAAGAGAGAAATACTTTTTTTTTTTTAACAAAGTATCAAAAAACTAGCAAAACATTATAAGGTAGACGTATAAAATCAAAGACAGGAACAAATCTGCATTGGTTTTTGCCAGGATTCCAACAGATTCTGAAAACCATTTAGAGAAGTCAAGGTCGAGAGCTTCAGATCTTTTTGTAAGATATTCCATGAAGCAGGAGCAGAATAGGAGAAGGCCCTTTTTCCAAGTTCAGTCCTCACTGACGGAACACTGCAGGTAATCATGTCCTGAGAGCGCACACTGTAGCTGCACTCACGCAAAGACATGTAGGAGGAGATGTATGAGGGCAGCAGACCAAGAAGTGATTTAAAGATGAAAATGTACCAGTGGAAGAGTCTGCGTGAGGTTAATGATGTCCAGTTAACCAGTGAATACAGGGTGCAGTGGTGGGTACGATAATCACAGCCAGTTATGACAACATCCAACATCCGCAGGGTGCTTGTAGGAGCATTCATGTAGAGAATGTCACCGTAATCAATGGAGGGAAGAAAGTCACAGATACAAGGCGTATCCTAGCATTCAGTGTTAGACATGATTTATTTCTGAAAAAGAAACCCAGTTTAACTTTCAGTTTCTTCACTAGGTTTTCCACGTGGAGTTTAAAAGAGAGATGTGAATCGACCAGTATACCCAGATATTTATAGGAATCAACAAACTCAATAGGGACACCATTTGAGGATAAAATCAGAGGAAGATCTGCTGGAACCGCCTTCCTACTTGAAAAAAAAACATCCCTTTTGTTTTATCAGCATTTAGGACAAGTTTGAGACGGAACAAATCTGACTGGATGATGTCAAAAGCGGATTGCAGTAACTGGAAAGCCTTAGCTACTGTTTTAGCTCGGCAGTAAACAACTGTATCATCAGCATAGAAATGTAAGGATGCATCAGGGATGCAGTGACCTACATTAGCTATGTAGATTGTAAAGAGGGTTGGTCCTAAAACTGAGCCTTGTGGTACACCATTTTTAACTGTTAAATAGCTGGAAGAAGTACCGTTATGTTGAACACATTGCCTCCGATTGGAAGGCAATCCATTCATCTATCCTCCGATATAATCCATCTATCCTCCAATATAATCCATCTATCCTCCGATATAATCCATCTATCTATCCATCCATCCATCCATCCATCCATCCATCTATCTATCTATCTATCTATCTATCCATCCATCCATCTATCTATTTTTTCATTCAACCTTTATATATACAGGTTAGTCTCATTGAGCCTCGGAGACTCATTCATAAGAGAGAACTGATTTTAATAAAGAGTGATGACAACAGTAGACAACAAAGACAACAATAGACAATCATAAAAGAAATTCAAGGGATTCAAGTTTCAAGGTTCTTTATTGTCATTCACACCACGTTACATGTCTTGTGGTGGAACGAAATTGTATACACAGGGTCCCAGTTACAGTTAAATCTAAAAAAGCTAAGTCTGGCCCTCTGGAAATTCAAAAAACAAAACAAAACAAAGCAAAAAAATTGTAGAAACGTTTCGTCTTTCGTCCGAAAGACTTACTCAGTCTGAGATGCTGTATTCAGCTCAGTCTTAAGTCTGGTTTATACTTCTTGTCGCACATCGTTGAGTGCCCAGCGATGACGTAATTGCGTGTGTGTCACTGACCGCATTTGAGTGTTTATACTTTGAAAAGACTGGGGGATACATTATAGTGATCCCTCCCTCTTCCCTCCCACTGCATACGTCATGCGCACTCCCACCGGACCGCCTCGGCGATTTTCTCTTCAAAACTATCCATGTCGAAGCAAAAACAAAAACCGGCTTCTGGAAAGCCGTTTAGCACTGTACAGCCCTCCCCTGAATGAAATTCAGCTCGCGCTGAAAGGCGGAAATGCTCTGATGGGTGCGCGGTTCGTGTTATTATTTACCTTCTGAAATAAGCTGATTTGTAATCAGTTGTTAACAAAAATTTAACTCAGAAACACTAATATATATATTCAGCTAGCACATATTTTTTTGGCATTTCTGTAGTTATGTTTTAATGAAATTCAGCTCGCGCTGAAAGGCGCAAACAAAAAATGCCCACAAACTTTGAACCAATCACACGCTCGAGAGTTCTGACAGGGGGCCATGTACAAGACAAGCTGTCTCCGTGGGATCGCAACGGGAGTGCAGACGGAAGTTGCACAACTTTTTTCACAACGGGGGGTAAAAGACATGCGACAAAAAGTATAAACCAGGCTTGATAAATAGCACACTCTCACAGTGGATCAACCAGTTGGCTTATGACAGCCGATACCAGCTGCTCACATGATCAAGGAGGACCATCAGCCTAACGATGGATTGTTAACACCCTGATGGTTGTTTGCTATTCACAGAGGGCTGAGTGATACTAGCAATAACAGCATTGTAAGAGGGGGACAGTTGAACCCGGAGGCCTCCACCCCTGTTTAACCCTTGTGTTATCCTACGGGTCAAAAGTGACCCGCTACCATGTTTAGCTATAGAAAAAATACCTTAAACTATATTTTTCCAACTTGAAATTTTATGACTTTTCCTAAAGTGACCCCATCATTACAAAAAGTGATACTTTGTTTTTGTCTAGGTTTCCATGTGGGCTGTACACCACTAGGGTCCAAAGATCGTCCTATGGGTCATTTTTGACCCGTGAATTATAAAGGCATTTAAACACCAGAAAAAAGTTCAAAGGCCACACACAAACTCTCTCTAACACACACACACACACACACACACACACACACACACACACACACACACACACACACACACACACACACATCAAAGACACTAGAACTTGCATTTGACCTGCACCTGCACTCTTGATCTGCAGCTAACCCCTCACATCACACAAGCTGCCAAGCAAAACAAAAAAACAAACTAAGAAATAGCCATTGTGGAAGTTGTTCAGAGAGCTGAATCTTGTCCTGATCCACTTGAGGCTGCAGCTGGGTCAGTCAAAAGAAAAAGGTGCCAGTTCTGCCCCTGGAAGAAGGACTGCAAGACAAAAGCTGTGTGCTGCACATGTGAGAAACACATCTGCAAAGCCCATTCTCACGTTCACACATACTGTCCTACATGTGATAAATATAGTAGAAGTTGAAAATTGTTCACAAAATCAAGCAACATTTTGTTTTTTTGTTGTGTTATGAGAGAAGTATTTTTATAATTCACTTCCTAAAAAATATTTAATTTAAAGTTCAATAAAGCTGCTTTATTTTGGGTCTTTGGTAGTGCGGGTCATTTTTGACCCGTAGGACAAGGGGAGTAAACAGAATGTTAAGATCGCACAAGGGTTAAAAGAAAATTACATTTACTTAGAGGCTAGCCTGTATAAATAAAGGTTGAATGAATGAATGAAAAACTTAGGGTAAGGGGCCATGAGCTGCACGCTCATGCTCAGTAGGTGGCGGTATGCACCTATCAGTTGCTTGCAATCCGCCAACACCACAAGAAGAAGAAGAAGGGAAAAAAAACACGAAGAAGTGTTTGCTGCCGTCAAAACAAAAGCGTTGCTTAATTTTAATAAAATGACCAGCAGTCAGCTCAGTGCAGTACTTGCAATAATTTTATATCGTGCAAAGGAGGGTGAAGTAACAAAGTGGCTCGTCTTTGACGAGCTCCACCCCTTCATCATCCGTACAGGGTCCCTCAGAAGTAACAAGAGTGGGTCCGTCTCTATCAGGTAAATAAAACTATAAACTACGACTCATACAAACATTAAGTGTAGCTAACAAGTTATACTCTATTTAAAGCGGTAGGTCAACTCAAATGCAAACACGATGCTAACGTTAGCTCGTATTTTTTTCTTAGATAAACAACCTGAAATCAATGGCTAACATTGTTAGCTTGGCTCCACAGTGTCCAAGTTAAATACATCAGTGTTACTGAATGAAGAGAGACACAGAACAGTTACAGAATATGTTGTGAAAAGGTTTCATCCCCTTTTCAGATGTGGAATCACCAACATTTAGGTGCTATTAATTGTTCATGCTACGTAACGTGACATGCTTGTTTATATGTTTGCAGGGACAACCATCAACACAAGTACACACCACCTACCATGGACAACTTGTCAAATAAGTTAACCCCACCTTAGATGGATGATGTGTCTGGGAGCAGATCCAAAGATGAGTAAGCAAGTGAAATGTCATTCAGGCACAACTGTCCTTTCTGCTATTAAACTCTGAACTCTAAATGCTTAGTAATTTTCTTTGTGGTCAACAAAGGAAGACTGTGGAGATGATGTGGTCACTCACCATGCAGACTGAGGAAAGGTTTAAGAATGAAGGAGCAGTGTAAGTGTGATGAAATTATATACATTCTCCCTGATGCATGCTCAATAATCCAGGTAGAAAAATCCAAAAAAGCTAAGTCTGGTCCTCTGGACATTCAAAAAACAATGTTTTTTGAATGTCCAGAGGACCAGACTTAGCTTTTTTGGATATATACATTCTCAATCTTAAAAATTATTTAATAATCTCTTTTTACTTATAATACTGATGAACCTGTTGTTTGTTTAGGAACAATCTCTGTGCAGTCTGTCCAGGAGGAGATTTTGCTGAGGAAGACTCACAGAACATAATGCCCATGAAGAAACAAGTGGAGAGAGGGCTGCAGATGGACAGGACATTCCACCAGACATTTTCTGTCTGAGCTGAGGACCCTGCTGCTGTGGAACCAACACAAGACTTATCCTTTGCTGTCAGATCTAATGTTGCATACAGTACTCATATTTGTGTTCAATCTTCTCCCACACCCAGCAAACATGTTTTTGGATGAATTTAAAATTTTGGAGGTCTTCCAGTCTGGTTTTAAAACCTACCATAGCACTGAATCTGCTCTTCTAAGGGTTTTTAATGACATATTTTTATCGCTGGATTCTGGAAACTGTGTTTTACTTGTGCTTTTAGATTTAACAGCTGCTTTTGACACAGTCGACCATGAAATTCTTATCGCCAGATTGGAGCAATGGGTGGGCATCACTGGCTCAGCTCTGCAGTGGTTTAGGTCCTACCTTTCAAATCGAAGTTTCAGTGTGAAGATTGATAATTTTACCTCTGCATCTGCTGCCCTCCCCTGGGGTGTACCCCAGGGATCTATCCTTGGTCCTCTTCTCTTCTCACTTTACCTTCTGCCACTCGGTTCTATTTTCAGAAAGCATGGTGTGCAGTTTCATTTGTATGCGGATGACTGTCAAGTCTATTTTCCTGTAAAACAAAATGGCTCCACGCAGTCTCTTCTGGACTGTCTTGGTGACATTAGAGGGTGGATGGCGCTTAATTTCCTCCATTTTAATGATAAAAAGACAGAGGTTATGGTCTTTAAATCTAGTGCTCCTGACAGTCCCACCACTTTTGATTTTTCCTCTTTGGCCCCATATGAAAAGTCGATTGTGACAAATCTAGGAGTGAAAATTGACCCCTGCCTGAAACTGGACTGTCACATCAACAGCATGGTTAAGTCCTCGTTCTTTCATCTGAGGCGCCTGTCAAAAATCAAGCCCCTCCTTTCTAGACGCCACTTAGAGACAGTAATCCACGCTTTTATTACTTCACGCCTGGATTATTGTAACTCTCTTCTGATTGGAGTAAATAAGGCCTCGCTTTCTCGGTTGCAGCTGGTACAAAATGCTGCTGCACGATTTTTGACTGGTACAGGCAGACGTGAGCACATCACTCCAGTTTTAATGTCCCTTCATTGGCTTCCTGTCCAGTTTCGAATCCATTTTAAAGTTTTATTGTTTGTTTTTAAGTCTTTGAACGGTTTTAGTCCCTCTTATCTGTCTGAACTGCTTCAACTTTATGTGCCATCACGTGCTCTCAGATCCGCTGACCAGATGCTTTTAGCAGTCCCGAAAACCTTTTATAAGACCAGAGGAGACAGAGCATTTTCAGCTCTGGCTCCTAAATTGTGGAACGAGCTGCCACTGAAGGTCAGGCAGGCCCCATCAATATCTGTTTTTAAAACTCGTTTAAAAACACATATGTTTTCATTGGCTTTTAAACCAGAATGAGTTCACATCTCTGTTTTAATGTTGTATTATTTTACTTGTGATGTTCTGATATTTATATGATTGAGATTGATTGTTTTTATTGTTTTGTGCTTGTTTTTGTTCTTGTACAGCACTTCGGACGGCTGCTGCTGTATTTTTAAGTGCTTTATAAATAAACTGGTATGGTATGGTATGGTATGGTATGTTCTCCACTGCAGGAGACACTGACTGTCCAGAACACACATACTAAATTCATAGTAAATTTAACAAAAAGGAAAAAGTTCATAGAATTAAAATTCAAACAGAAGTTCAAATTATTTCATCCTGAAAGAATAATAATAATAATGAATTCAATTTATAATGCACTTTTCATTAGTGAAAATCTCAAAGTGCTACACACATTGAATGCTACACACATTCATACACCGGTAGCGGCAGACTACCATGCAAGGTGCTTTCCAGTCCTACCGAAAGAACTCTGGCTAACTACTGTAGCTCTTTTATAACATGATGGAGTTAAACTCAAAGCAGTCCCCTCAGATAAATAAGTGTTATTATTTTTATATGAAAGTTTCTGTTAACTTGTTATTTTTATATGAAAGTTTCTGTTAAATTATTATTTTTATATTTTATTGTTTCTGTTCAGTGCCCTGAGACTACTTCTGTTGTGACTTGACGCTGTGAATAGCACCAATGTAAACTGGTTGTGTGAACCAAATCTTGTAAGAAAATAAAATGTTCAACACATTCTAACACACAACACTAAAGATACAAGATGGCCGCGCTCAGTGCAGCCGCAGCTTCACGAGTTCCCGGATCATCTCTAGTTTTTAGTAATTTTAATAGTGTTTTTGTACCTGACTCTGCGCGTTTTTTGCGGGTGAATTACAGCCGAACTGATCTGTTAAGAATCGGAGCGGATTTACCACAGGGCACAGCTGAAATCAGCAACGAACTCAAATCAGAACTCGGAAGATTGGACCTGCTAAAAACGTCCTTCTGGAAGCAGATGCGCTCCAGGGGAAAGAAAAGAAAGCGGTGCTCTCGTGGAAAGAAGAGAGGTTGCCGTGCAGGAATTATGACGAGAATGCGGGCAGACGCTAAAACCGGTAAACCCCCGATGCCGGCTCTTTTTCTGTCTAACGTTCGCTCGCTCGACAACAAGATGGATCTACTTCGTTTGAGAGTAACCACGTCGGAGGAGATGAGAAGATGTTCCGTGCTTTGTCTTACGGAAACTTGGATCTCTGAAGACACTCCTGACTCTGTTTACGAGCTGGAACAGGCTCTTTTTCAGAACAGACCGGTGCACAGAGACTACGGGGAAAACACGAGGCGGCGGTGTTTGTATTTACGTACACAAAGATTGGTGCACGAACTGTGCTGTGATAAAAAGAGCTTGTTCAGCTGCCGTGGAGTTGATCACAATAAGATGTAGGCCGCACTATATGCCACGTGACTATTCAGTGATCTTAATCAGCGTTATTTACATAGCCCCTGATGCTAATGCTAATGACGCCCAGGGAGAAATTCATGACTTACTCACCTCGCTGCAGTGTAAATATCCTGAGGGGCTTTTCATTGTTTGCGGGGACGTCAATCACGTTGATCTTCAAGTCTCCCTCCCAGCCTTCAATAAGAACGTCTTCACAGCTACGAGAGGAGATAAAACGCTCGACCAAGTCTTCACAAATGTAAAGGGGGCATACACGGCGAAGACACGCCCACCGCTTGGAGCTTCCGATCACGACTCTCTGATTCTGGCCCCAAGAGAACTCCCCCCACTCAGGCGCTCAAAGCCGGAACAAAGAGAAATAACAATCTGGCCTCAAGATAGTTCCCCCATGTTGAGAGACTGTTTTGAGAGGACAAACTGGTCTGTTTTCAGAGAAGCAGCCACTGATGGAAGTTCAGTGGACATGGAACTGTACGCTTCCTCAGTCCTGGGTTACATCAGTACATGCTCTGAAAATGTATCCATAAAAAAATATGTGAAATCCTACCCGAACCGGAAACCCTGGTTAAATAAAGAAGTTCACGCCTTGCTAGCAGCCAGAGACACTGCATTCAAGTCAGGAGATAAAGTGGAGCTGAGAAAGAGCAGGAATGAACTGAAGGATGGCATTAAGAAGGCCAAGGCCACGTATGCACAGAGGATCGAGGGACAGTTCACCTCACAAGACCCACGGAGCATGTGGAAGGGTATTAAATGCATAACAGATTACAAAGGCAAAAACAAACAATGCCCCAGGGACCCATCTCTGCCTGATGCCCTCAATAAGTTTTATGCACGTTTTGATTAGGGATGCACCGATCCACATTTCTCACTTCCGATCCGATCCGATACTTATTAACTCAGTATCGACCAATACCGATACTTTCCCGATCCGATACTGTTCAGGTATTTGACTCTGTATAATGAAACTTTTGCACCCAAACTATTCATTTTAACACTAGGACTACCAAACATATGTACTTGTACATATTTTACCTATAGCTCCCATGGGAGACTGTAAAATGACAGTTTGAAGGAGCATTATCACGTCCATTGGTATGTATATGAGGCCATTTACATCACAGACTACAGGATCAGTTGCTATGGCAGATGAAGTTGCTAGGGGAGACTGCAAGTCCTGTCACCTGTCACCTATTCCACGGTCAAGGCGGGATTGCATTGGTCACTTTTATCTGAAGGGGGATTGTACAGGTGATCCCCAACTTACGAACAAGTTCCATTTCTACGCCGGTTCGTATAGCTGAAACGCCGTAAGTTGAAGCCGCCGCAAGTCAAGAACTACCTGTGTTGGCCACTTTTATCTGAAGGTGGCGGGATTGTACAGGTGGTCCCCGACTTGCGAGATTGAATTAGCATTATCACGTCCATTGGTATGTATATCAGAGAGTCAGAGTCAGAGTCAGAGAGTCTTTATTGTCATTTGCACCGCATGTGGTACATGTGATGAAAACGAGATTATGTACACGGGGTCCCAGTTACATCCAACAACAAATGCAAGAGAAAAACAGTAATAACATCTAGAATTAACTAAGAAAAACATCAACTAGTAATACCTTAAGCTCTAATGTAGTGGAAAAACATCATTATAAACAGCAGCACGAACATGAGTCTGTATGAGCAGATGGTCACAAATGAACATAGCAACAAGAAAACAGATCAGCATCAGCATGATGTGATATTTTGCAGTGATTATTCTTATTATTTATTTATTCATGAGTCTAACAGCCTCAGGGTAGAAGCTAGGGCTGGGCGATATGGAAAAAATCATATATCACGATATGGACTTTTTTATATCACGATAACGATATATATCACGATATATACAACACGATGTGTGTGTGTGTGTGTGTACAGCAAAAATTTGGACCAAAGTTTTTTTATTTTATTATTTTACTACAGATAGTTACAATTATAAGAATGTGAACAAAAAGAACAAGGAAATTTGGACCAAAGTAGAAACTAGATCTACCTAAGATCTACCTTAATTCAAGGAGTACGATTATGGAATGACTTAATGCCAAATGACAAATGTTAAGGAAGCCAAATCATTCCTTGTATTTAAGAAACTGGTAAAAAATGAATTGCTAAAAAAAATATAAATGAATCTAATTTAATGTGTGATATATGTGAATTGAAAATTGACTGAGTTATTTACTTATTTTGTTATTATAGAAAATATTGTTTGAACTGTTATTAGATGAATAAGGAGCAGATTTAATAAGATTTATTCTTCATCTGCTACCTTTCATTTTATTTTTAATTTTTTCTATTATGAATACGTTAATTGTTGTATTTCATATTATAAAATGAATAAACTAACAAACAAACAAACAAACAACTCCTTTTCTACTTTGGTCCAAATTTTTCCTGCAGGTGGCGGTAAAACAACAGCTGCTAATGAAACTCACGAAGAAGAAATCCGCTCTGAAGTTTGAGTAAACAAAGCAAGAAACAGAAAAGAGAAAACGTTGCGTTTGATTGCGGTTCTGTTGTGTCTCTGGTCTGTTTTGTATTGGTTAACTGGACCCGAGTTCGGACTCGGTTGGACTCTGGGTTCGTGTCCTCTGGACCCATTTTGTCTCCGAGTTTCAGCGGAGCGAAATAATGGAAGCTAACAAGGTGAGCTTCCCCCTCTTTTTGGTAAAAGTTATTCTTCTTGGGCTGCCTGTGCAGCTGTTTTCTCCTTGTTGAGATCTATGGTTGAGACACCGGCTTCATGCGCCTGCGTCTCTGTTGCTCTCGAGTTTAACCACGTAAAGCATGTGTCGCAAACCCGCGCGTGCGTCAAACATAAAGCCGCGCCGTCATCTCGCAAAACCACAATATGAAGCTTATTTGCGACAGTTATTTTTTTATTCTTATTTATCACGATAGAGACGATAGAAGGAAAGTAGCACGATAGACACGTTTCTATCGTCCCCACGATATATATCGTCATATCGCACAGCCCTAGTAGAAGCTGTTCCTCAGTCTAGTGGTTCTACATTTGATGCTCCTCAACCTCCGTCCTGAGGGGAGTGGGGCAAAGAGTGAGTGTGCTGGGTGAGTGAGGTCTTTCATGATGCAGGTGGCTCTTTTTCTGCATCTGGAGGTGTAAATGTCTGTGATGGTGGGGAGACTGACTCCAACAGACTTCTGTGCAGCCTTCACCACTCTCTGCACAGCTTTCCTCTCTGCAACTGTGCAGCCTCAATGCCACACATTGATGCTGGAGCACAGGATGCTCTCCACTGCACACCTGTAGAAGGAGGTGAGAACTAGGCTGCTCAGACCAGCTCGTCTCAGCCGTCTGAGGAAGTAGAGTCTCTGATGACCTTTCTTGATCAGGCTGGTGGTGTTGTTGCTCCAACTGAGGTTATCATTCAAGTGTACACCCAAGTATTTGTAGCTGGAGACCACCTCCACCGCAGATCCACCTATGTTCAGTGGGGCATGGGTGTGTTTGTTCCTTCTGAAGTCCACAATCATCTCCTTTGTCTTCTTCACATTCATGTGAAGATTATTCTCTTTGCACCAGCTCTCCAGATGTTCCACCTCCTGTCTGTAGCTGGACTTATCATTGTTTGTGATGCATCTTACCACCGCTGTATCATCTGCAAAATTAACAATATGACAGCCTGGATGTGTGGCTGTGCAATCATATGTGAGCAGAGTGAACAGAAGAGGGCTCAGCACATACCCTTGGATATATATATATATATATATATATATATATATATATATATATATATATATATATATATATATATATATATATATGCTCCTTTCAGCAAATTTTTGAAAGTACAGAGCTATATCTCAAGTCTCTCTCTGGTGTAAGAAAGCAACTCTCACCTGAAGAAGCAATGCTTTTGGAATGTGGAGGGTATTTGTGGGGGGAGTATGGTTCTCAGTGTGGGGGAGTGATCCTTTGTTTTGCCCTACTGGAGGTGATATGCTGGAGAAGAAAGGAAGGAATGTTTACTATTCAAACCCACAAACAAAGACCTCCAGCCCCAGGGGCCCAAACACCTAATGGAAGGTGAATACTTTAAAATTGTCATTTGACAAACTCACAGTAGTTATAATAGTAGTCTGAATTTCCTGGGTTTTCCAGTGTTAACATTGTGTGAGATAAACCCAATGAAGACACTCTTAAGCCTTACAATAGGGAACCCCCCTATTGTAAGGCTTAAGAGTGTCTTCATTGGGTTTATCTCACACAATGTTTAGAAGGGCAGTCACAGAATGTGATTGAACACAAGTGCTCTTTGAAGCTGGATCGGAAAAGTATCGGCAGGTTTGATCCGATACCCGATACTTGAATAATGCTGGTATCGGATACCGATACCGATACTGGATCGGATCGGCCCCATCCCTAGTTTTGATGATCCAAACAGGCCAGCTAGCACCAGACTCACCTCATCACCAGATGAAGAGCATCTCAGGGTGTCCGCAGCAGAAGTGAGAGGCAGTCTCAGAAAGATTAATCCTCATAAAGCAACCGGACCAGACAACATCCCAGGGAAAGTTCTGAAGGAATGTGCGGACCAGCTCTGTGAGGTGCTGGCTGACATCTTCACCACCTCACTTGCACTGGAGTCAGTTCCCACCTGCCTGAAGACCGCGACCATCATCCCAGTCCCAAAGAGCTCCACAGTGACTGGTCTGAATGACTATAGACCGGTGGCCCTCACCCCGATAGTCGCTAAATGTTTTGAGAAACTGGTCATGTCCCACATCAAGGCAACCGTCAACATCAATGAGGACCCTCATCAATACGCATACCGTGAGAACCGATCAACAGAGGACGCCATTTCTTCCGTGGTCCACACTGCTCTCACCCACCTGGATCAGAAAGACTCATACGTGCGTCTGCTCTTTGTGGACTTCACATCTGCCTTCAACACCATGATCCCCCAAACTCTGATAGACAAACTATCTACACTTGGACTAAGCCCCTCTATTTGTAACTGGGTACTAGACTTCTTAACAGACAGACCACAGTCCGTGAAGATCCACAACTTCTCCTCCTCCACCATAACCCTCAGCACTGGCTCTCCTCAGGGATGTGTGCTGAGCCCCCTTCTGTTCACTCTGCTCACATATGATTGTACAGCCACACTTCCAGGCTGTCATATTGTTAAGTTTGCAGATGATACAGCGGTGGTGGGATGCATCACAAACAATGATGAGTCCAGCTACAGACAGGAGGTGGAACACCTGGAGAGCTGGTGCAAAGAGAATAATCTTCACATGAATGTGAAGAAGACAAAGGAGATGATTGTGGACTTCAGAAGGAACAAACACACCCATGCCCCACTGAAAATAGGTGGGTCTGCAGTGGAAGTGGTCTCCAGCTACAAATACTTGGGTGTACACTTGAATGATAACCTCAGCTGGAGCAACAACACCACCAGCCTGATCAAGAAAGGTCATCAGAGACTCTACTTCCTCAGACGGCTGAGACGTGCTGGTCTGAGCAGCCCAGTCCTCACCTCCTTCTACAGGTGTGCAGTGGAGAGCATCCTGTGCTCCAGCATCAACGTGTGGCATGGAGGCTGCACAGTTGAAGAGAGGAAAGCTCTACAGAGAGTGGTGAAGGCTGCACAGAAGTCTGTTGGAGTCAGTCTCCCCACAATCACAGACATTTACACCTCCAGATGCAGGAAAAGAGCCACCTGCATCATGAAAGACCTCACTCATCCAGCACACTCACTCTTTGCCCCACTCCCCTCAGGACGGAGGTTGAGGAGCATCAAGTGTAGAACCACTAGACTGAGGAACAGCTTCTACCCTGAGGCTGTTAGACTCATGAATAAATAAAAATAAAATAAAAAATAAACACTGCAAAATATCACATCATACTGATGCTGATCTGTTTTCTTGTTGCTGTGTTCATCTGTGACCATCTGCTCATACAAACTCATGTTCGTGCTGCTGTTTATTCCCACTATATTAGGCTTAGTGTATTACTAGTTGATGTTTTTCTTAGTTAGTTCTAGATGTTATTACTGTTTTTCTCTTTCATTGTTGTTGGATGTAACTGGGACCTCGTGTACATAATCTCATTTTCATCACATGTACCACATGCGGTGCAAATGACAATAAAGACTCTCTGACTCTGACTCTCTGACTCTGACTTTGTCTTCTAATTGATGTATTATCACCCCCAAAAATGTGTATTTTGATGTAAGACAGGCTCAGAGAGTCCAGTTTTATTTAACCATTTTAGTAAACACAAATTTGATGACGATGTTACATTACTGTATAAAACATACTGTATAACACTCGAGCTAAATGACACACAAGATTTAAACACTGTTTACAACATCTTCTGATTTTAAATCACAGCTTTCTTGACTGCTCTTACTTGGGGATTTAAAAATGTATGCTGGTGAAGATTCTCAGTCATCCAGGACATGATAAAAAAAAAAGTGTTCAATACAGAAACAACTGGACTTTGTCTGCTACAAATAAAGTCAGTTGTTTCTGTATTGAACACCTTTTTTTTTATCAGTCAGAGAAAGGTAATTGGTTGAACAGAGCTGCTTCTAGCCTCCTCACTGCTATTGTATTATTATTTGGGTATTATGTGTGGGTTGTTAGCGGTGGCGTCTCTCCACTTCTCAGAAACATCCAGGATGGACCAGAGGATCCCCTCATCATCACCTCCTGCCATGTCCTCCTGTACAGTGGAAGAAAAATGTTTAAGGGCTGTTACAAACAGGTTCATAAAACCATCTTTTTTGTAGTTTTCTTTATTTTCTTTTTTGGTAAATGCAAATGCTTATTGTCAATTACCATGTAACGTGTGCTGCTGACCACTTGACCAGGTCACCCTTGTAAAAGAGATCTCCTTCTCAACGGACTCTACCTGGTAAAATAAAGGTGATTGATTGATATAGCAGACATCTCTTGAATATAAAAGTTTATATTGTCTGATATTTAAGTTAACAGGTTTGACTTCAGCTCAACTTTTGTACACAAGCTTGAGTTAAAAACATGAACATCTGATAATCATATATTAACACATGAACATCTGATATTCATAATATTAACACAACACATGAACATCTGATAATCATAACATTAACACATAAACAACTGACAATCATTATATTAACACACGAACATCTGATAATCAAAATATTAATACATAAACACCTGATAATCATAATATTAAAATAACTTGCTTCAAAACTGAGTAATTCCTAAGTAGATTTTCAAAAGTGATGTTCTTTGGAATAATGATCAGACAAGACTTCAAGGTGCACTTGCTGTGCATTTCCCTCTTTTGAGTCTGAAGAACTTTCTGGTTTTAGATAATTACTGAATGTGGCATCAGAGCATTTTTATGCAGGACCGATTTCTTTTTAATGAGTTTTAAGTAGCAAAGATTAAATCTGCTCAAAATCCAACAATAATTGAATAATAATATGTAAGAATAAAGCCTTTGTTAAACACATAACATTTAGAAAACACTTTTGTAACATCTAGTTGAGAGGCATATCAGTCAGGAATGATAATATAATAATATAAGCATTAGATAAAGACTAGCATTAGCATGTTAGCTCCACAAACAAATTCACCAGAATAAACAGTCAGCTGAAGGCTTTTTTCCACAAACAACCATATAAAAATTGAGAGGCATATAAGTCAGAAATGCAAATAGACATTAGATAAAGGGCTTTCATGATTCAAAACGTACCTGCAGCCAGCCTGCTTGTCACTGTATGGCTGATTTTCCATAAAAAATAAATAAACTACCAGAAACACGCTGTCGATACGTAGCGTTCACGATAGACGAGTCCAGGTCTCCAGGGCGGCAAAAACTGCACCCTGAATACTCCAATAGTTTTGTAAAGATGGGACATAACTGCGCATGCGCTACTGATAATGAGAGTCAATGGATAAGCTGCCGGCGCCCACAGAGGACCTGAAGTACGTCACAATCAGAAAACGTTTTTTTGAAACAAACAATATAACTCATCATTACTCATAAAATATTTATCCTACACAACTAAAAACATATGCATACATTTATAAATATTTTTATTTTATTATTTCATTTTTATAAAAAAAAATTTTAAGTCTTCAAATGTTGAAGAGCTGCAGAGGTTCCAGAGGGGCGGCGCCCTAGCACCCTCTAGTGGCGGCCGCCCCTACATCCTATTGTAGCCGGACGGGCATTGATAAAAATAGGCAACTTTAGTTTAAATAAATAAATAAATAAATTTCAATTAAAAAATGAGTTTAGTTAAAAGCTTTACTAAAAGTTACCCTTAAGGCTTGTAGACCCGTTGCAGATGAGGCTTGAGACAATTTCACACACACCAATAAATTGCACAGTAGTTTAATAAAATCCTAAATTTAAAATACACAGTTTAAAAAGGCAGTTATAGCTCAATTCATTAATACAAGTGCAATACAGTAATATGTTAAAAGGGAAAAACCCACACACAGTCTCTCTCAGTAGTCCAGAGTCCGCCCTGGTGAAATCCGCTGCACCCAAAGAGACGCCACTCCAACCGACACCTGTATGAGTGGTTGAGCTGGCATCAGTCGGCTCAACTCGGCCCACAGGACGCGTGACGTAGCCCACGCCACGCCGTCCAGACAGCGGCACCAAACAGGACCAGCCAGCAGGCGAGGGACGACCCGGATGGGGGGCAGAACCAGTCGGGACAGTCCAGACCGCAGCAGACACACGGCCACGAACAAACAGGAAGCAGGACAAACAGCAGCAGCTACCAAACATAAATATTAATTAAAATCTGAACATGTAAAAGAACAGAAAAACTGGCGCTTCACTACTCACCGTGTTCCACCTCAACAGGAGAGGGAAACAGAAAACTCGTACATTTGGTCGCGAGAACAGTGGATCATCGCGACCGTGTACCTTAACGCTCCTCGACGCTAGCGCGACACAGCCAGCACGGATGACGTGTGTCAACCAATGAGGACTTGCCCTTTTTTATACCGGAAGCAGCCCCAGACCCACCAATCACATCTCTGCATGTGTGGTGCATTTAATGACCGCAGGACATCCTGCCACACTATGTAAATTGATGAATCAACACATCACACCTTAACAGTAGGGGGTTTCTTAAGGTCTTTGTCTAATTCACAGAGGTGGCTACTCTGTTCTCATCAGGTGTGAACCGTCTGGGAATCAAACTTAAAGTTTGCTTTCCAGACAGTCTACACTCATCTCCAGGCCAACGGTCACTCTTTCAGGGATGAAGATGTTCACATCCTTGATAGAGAGGAACAATGGTTTGAGAGAGGAGTAAAGGAGGCCATCTTTGTGAAAAGAACCCGTCCATCATTAATGTTAGTGTTTTGTAAAAATATAAGCAG
>JBBPBX010017569.1:7667-23495 GCA_038048925.1 Garcialebias charrua
GGGGGTCATTGAATCATTGGACCAGGAAGTGGGGAAGATAAGTTTTCATTCATTCAACCTTTATTTAGAACGATAAATCCCATTGAGCCTCGGGGACTCATTTACAAGAGAGACCTGGTTTCCACAAAGAATGATGACAACAATGGACAACAGCGAGAACAATAAACAATCATAAAAGAGGCATACAGATTTTTTTTAATTAAAGTAAGATGGCAAAAAAATAGTGAAAACAGCTAGATTATAAGGCGAATGTAGAAAACTAAAAACAGGAATATATCTGCATTAGTTCTTGCCAGGAGTCCAACAGATTCTTAAAGCCATTTAGAGAGGTCAAGGTCGAGAGCTTCAGATCTTTTTGTAAGATATTCCAAGAAACAGGAGCGGAGTAGGAGAAGGCCCTTTGCCTAGTTCAATCCTCACTGAAGGGACACTGCAGGTAATCATGTCTTGAGAGTGAACAATGTAGCTGCACTCACGCTGACACATATAGGAGGAGATGTATGAGGGCAGCAGACCAAGAAGTGATTTAAAGATGAAAATGTACCAGTGGGAGAGTCTGCGTAAAGTTAATGATGTCCAGCTAACCAGTGAATACAGGGTGCAGTGGTGGGTACGATAATCACAGCCAGTTATGAATCTTAGTGCACCATGATAGACAGCATCCAACATGTGCAAGGTGCTTGTAGGAGCGTTCATGTAGATAATGTCACCGTAATCAATGGAGGGAAGGAAAGTCACAGTTACAAGGCATTTCTTAGCATTCAGAGTTAGATAGGACCTGTTTCTGAAAAAGAAACCCGGTTTAACTTTCAAATTCTGTACTGTAGGTTTTCCACGTAGAGTTTAAAAGAGAGATGCGAGTCGACCAAGATACCCAAATATTTATAGGAATCAACAAACTCAATAGGGACACAATTTGAGGATAAAATCAGAGGAAGAACTCCTGGGACTGACTTTGTGTTTGATAAAAGCACCCCTTTGGTTTTATCAGCATTTAGGACAAGTTTGAGACGGAACAAATCTGACTGGATGATGTCAAAAGCGGATTGCAACAGCTGGAAAGCCTTAGCAACTGTTTTAGCTCGACAATAATCAACTATGTCATCAGCATAGAAATGTAAGGATGTATCATGAATGCTCTGACCTACATTGCCTATGTAGAATGTAAAGAGGGTGGGTCCTAAGACTGAGCCTTGTGGAACACCGTTGTTGACTGTTAAATAACTGGAGGAAGTACAATTATGTTAAACACATTGCCTCTGATCTGAAAGAAGAAGTGAGGCTTAAATAAGAAATGTACAAAGGAAAGGAAAACAAGACCTGAAGACATCAGGTATAGAAGTGTCTAGGAGAGATGACATTGTGATTTTTGACTTGATTGTTTAATTGAATTTGTGAGAATGCATAAATGCCTGCAGATTGAAAATAAGTTTTCTGGTGCCCATTTTTAAGAACAAAGGTGATGTACAGAGTTGTAGCAACTACAGGTGAACTAAGTTGATGTGCCACACAATGAAAATCTGGAGAATTGTGAAAGCTCAACATAGACAAGAGGTGACTATTTATGAGTAGCAGTATAGAATATGTTACTGCATCAAGGATCACTTCTGAGCCCCTTGTTGGCCCTAGTGATAGCCGCTTTGCCATTGATAAGTGGGACTCCACTTGGCTCACTTCTTATTGCTTCTTCTCATGTGTAGGTGATTTGCCACTGTGACTTATTTCCCTGCTCTGTGAGTGGGATTGTCAATGCAAAGTGGATGGTATCGAAACAGGTCTTTGTGTTCGAGCCACTCCAAACATTGTTGTCTTTAATTGCCCTATAATAGGATTTCAATTTCTTTAGTTTATCTCGGCACTGTCTATAAGTCTGAATGTAGCCAGGTCATGCCAGCATTACTGATATCTGCTATCTATAAATGCACTCGTTTTTTTGGAGGCACCGTCCATCAACTCAATGAGAAAGAAAACTGAGGTTGAGATGTAGTTTGCAGTTTTGCTGGGCCGGACATGGGTCCAGTGATGTAGCTCCGCTGGTCAATCAACGTCTGCTGTCTGATTGCATCAAAATCGTCATCTCAGAGCAGTTTACTTGGAACCACGAACAAGATGGTCCCATAAACCGGGCTAAATGGGGATGGGTAGTGGGTTGGACCTTCACTGCTGCGCTGCGTTGTGGAACCAGAGTTTAGACAGTGACAAAGTTCCAAAACAGATGAGATCAGGCAGGGATCCTGGTGGACTATGACATTTGCAGATGGCATGATCTGTGGTGAGAGCAGGGAACAGGTAGAAACCTTAGAGAGGTGGAGGTATGCACTTGAAAGAAGAGGAATGAAAGTCAACCATAGCAAGACAGAGTAAGTGTGTGAATGAGAGGGAGACAGGTGGAACAATGAGGCTATAAGGAGCAGAGGCCACAAAGGTGCAGGACTAAATGTACTTAGGGTCAACTGTCCAAGAAAACGAGGAGTGTGGTAAAGAGGTGAAAAAGAGAGTTCAGGTGGAATGGAAAACAAATTCTTAAGTGATTTGTGACCAAAGTGTGGCAGCAAAGGTCAACTGAAAATTTTATAAGATGGTGATGAGCCCACCTATCTCAAATGGTCTGGAAACAGTGGCATTTACATAAAGACAGGAGAAAGAACTGGAAGTAGCAGAAATGAAAATGTTGAGGTTCTTAGGAGTAACAAGAATGGATAGGATTAGAAAATAGATGATCAGACGTACAGCTCAGGTTTGACTGTTATCTATTTTGGTTACATGACAGTTCTATGTCATACGGTTTACAGATGTTAATCCGTTAAAAATACATAAGGTAGCTAATAAGGACACACTGTTATCCCAAATTTTCATTTACATAATAAGTCAAGCTATTATTACTAATCTTTTTGTTATTTTGCAAAAGGCGGGACCATTACCTAACAATAAGTGAATTGTACACTTCTCAATCTGAGTATCTGCTTTACTAATGGCTCTGAGTACAGACACCTCTCATTTACATGTTTTTACTGGTTTGGGGCAGGGCTTGTCAGTGAACACGTCACCTGCCTGGTGCACAGTAGGTGGCGGTATGCACCTAAGTTGTTTGCGATCCGCCATAACTCAATAGAAGAAGAAGAAGAACCATGAGCTCAGTGCATGTTTCTCCTGACTGTTTGCTTCAAAATCTCATTACTGTGACGAAGTGCTGAAATCAGGTCAGTCTGGTTGATGTAACAGTTTATTGACACATGTTAAGTGCTCAAATTTGATTCCGTTTTTATTGCACTTGCTAGTAAAATAACGTTTTTGTGTGCTCATGTTAACGATAGCTAATGTTTCACCGGAGTGTCAACTGCATCATTTTTGCCCTAAATTATAGCTACAGTACTTTGTAGTTGATCATCCTTTGTTGTTATTTCGGGACTGATTGAATTAGTACCGGTAGTTAATGCCTGTAGCAAACACAGAGAGCCCTCACAGAGAGCTAATGCTGTTAGCAGTTAGCTTTATGCTAGCTTCCTGTTGCATACAGAATAATTTACCGCATGGTTTAATTATTTTTTTTTACTTCGACAGGGATTATTCAAACCAAGGGCTGTTGGTTCTTACAATAATTCCTGGTGATACAGTGAATTTTGCTTATATTCTGTGTTAGTTCATTAAATTATTATTTTCTCTCTTTTTTTTTTTTTTTTTTGGTCTAACCGCCACATTGGATTTGTGCGCCGAATAGAAGATGAAACAAAATGTGGACCTAACATTTTGAGGGATGACATTGTGGAGACATCAACACCAAGCCTTCTGATGAAACGCCGGCCTGCACTCTTCACTAATAAGCAGGTACACATATTATTCTGATGGTCATTTGCTCTCCAGTTGAACAGCACACTAATTTCTTTTTTTTAATTTTAATTTTTTTATTTGTATGCATTCTAAAGGATTGTGGAAAAGGACCTGCTGCAGGAATTTTATTCTGTCCGTCATGATCACACCACCAGTCTTATGGAAATGAGGGGCAACGTGGCTGAACATTTGGCACAGCTTTTGCAGAAAATGAAGGTAATACTGGGTCAAAACAAATTGTCTGTGTGTCTTTGTTTGTATGTATGAGACTTTTCCCTTCAACATATCGATCAATTTTCTGTCTTACATTCCCTGGATTCCACATTGGATTTGTGCTCCAAACAGAAGACAAAACAAAATGTGGACCTAACATTTTGAGGGATGACATTGTGGAGACATCACCACTGAGCCTTCTGATGAAACGCTGGCCTGCACTCTTCACTAATAAGCAGGTACACATATTATTCTGATGGTCATCCTCCAGTTGAACAGTACACGAATTTCTTTTCTTTTATTTTAATTTTTTTATTTGTATGCATTCTAAAGGATTGTGGGAAAAGACCTGCTGCAGGAATTTTATTCTGTCCGTCATGATCACACCACCAGTCTTATGGAAATGAGGGGCAACGTGGCTGAACATTTGGCACAGCTTTTGCAGAAAATGAAGGTAATACTGGGTCAAAACAAATTGTGTGTCTTTGTTTGTGTGTATGAGACTTTTCCTTTCAACATATCTATCAATTTTCTGTCTTCTATTTTCTGCCAAATAGAAGACAAGACACAATGTGGACCTAACATTTGGAGGGAGGACATTGTGGAGACATCACCACCGAGCCTTTCTGATGAAACGCTGGTCTGCACACTTTACTAATAAGCAGGTACACATAATATTCTAATGGTCATTTGGTCTCCAGTTGAACAGCACACTACTGTAATTTCTTTTTATTTTTTTAATTTGTATGAAATTCTAAAGGATTGTGGTAAAAGACCTGCTGCAAGAATTTTATTCTGTCCTTCATGAGCACACCCTGACTAACCCTGTGTTTATGTGCAGTGACGACTGCGATGGTCCCATATTAAATAATATCATTATATAAAAACAACCAATTTAGAAGTTTTCCTATTTCAGTCAAATAGTGACAAAATGGACCAAGAAGATCTCTCAAATAGTCCTTAGACCAATACAGTACATGTACTGATTTTACAATGTTTATTGTTAGAAAAATTCAAAATGCTTGACCAAGCAGTAGTTATCATTATGTTGGCATAAACTGTATTTGATACAATGCCTGTTTTGTCATGGTGGTCTGTTGTAGTTCAGCAATTTTATTCCCTAATGGTTTTATTTATGGCAATTATTTTTTGTTTATCTTCAGGATGGTGATGAGTTCTTTGGCCAAATGGACGTTGGGACCTTGTTGCTGAATCCTGAAGGTGCCCCCCACCCCCAACATCAGATCTTCACCCGGCGAGCCTGAACATCGTCAATGAGGGTGAAATTTTTTGTGGAAAAGCTCATGACCCTGCCAGAAGCTGTGAGTCTCCTTTTTGGGCTCACATATGAACTCCATGTAAACTACCCAAAGAAAATCAGAAATACTGTACCCTCCTGTTCATTCAACAGGTACTGTACAGTATTTTTTTCTTCTTCCCCATTTGGGAAGTATTGAGTTGAAGCTGAGAATTCAAACAGAAAATTCAACTTGTGTAAAAACGCTGCAGGTGCTCTACTTTTGGTTAGGTGGGGAAAAAATCCTATTTAGCAGTTAGAAGTTTATTGTTTTACTGCTGAAGTTTAGTTTGTAGCCATCTTTCAAATACAAACATAATGTGAACAAGTGTTGTAATGTAACTGTTTCACAGAAACTTTCCTGTTCATCATTACTTGTTTTAAACAATTGTTAGTGCCACAATGCTAGTTATTTTTTTTGTCAAAAAAAGATTCTTTTTAATTTTTTTTATTATTATTATTATTATTTAAATGTTTATTTTTTTAATTTTTTATCATTAAGGCTTCCAAATAAAAGAACTGTACGGACACTTTTTTTTAAAGACAATTTACCTGTCGAAGCCATTGAAGGGTTCCATGTTAGTCTTTTGACCAGATTAATGATGTAAAAATGATAAAGGGTACCTCAGATCATAAGATGTTATGCATGTTCCCCTTTGCACAAGATATTAACATTCTTAATTTCACCTATCAAAGTAAAATGGTTAATTTGGTAAAATGTTTGAAAATACATTTTTGTAAAGGCTTAAATGCAGAATTGTATTGACTTAGCACTTTACTCAGATTTAGTTTTGTACTAAAGTTTAAACTCTTGAACATGGTGAAATGTGTACTCAGATTTACATGTTTAAAATGTTACTATTGCACTATTTTTGCAATAAATTTGTGAAAAATAAATTAAATTGTCATTTTTTTGTGTAAGAAACAACAGGTAGTATACAGACAATTATTGTGTAATGTTAAAAAATCTAATTTATTATTATTATTAGTAGTAGTAGTATTTCTAACTAATAAAGATGAGAAATGAATACTGATAAACATGAGAAACAAATACTGATCATCATGGGTAATGATTACTGATATATATGATTAATGGTTGAGTTAATTACTCGTAAACAATGGTTTTAAAAACTTGAGTTGTTTTAGTACAAGATTATCTTGGACACAAGACTTTATGTAAACAGAGCTTGATTTGTTTAGTTTTTGATTTTGTAAAAACTGGAGATCCCCTCGCAATCGCTTTCCACATTCTGCTTTAGTAATGATTACTAATTTGGGTTTACAGTGCATATAATATCATCTTTATGAAAATTTCATCCAAAAAAACGTTAATAGACCTTTTTTTTGTCTCACACCTTCTGGTAGTACTTGTGATCTGTTTTATTTGAAGGAATAAAACTTTGAAGTGAATTTTGTTCACTTCCTCACTAGAAATGGCATCACCTGCATTTATATGTTTATGACTAGAAGAAGGAAGTGCAAACCAAGCAGTTTTGACACCAGCAGACAAGTGACCATAATCAGTTGAAAACGCAATTGCCAACTAAAAACCATGTAGCCTCAGCCCTAGTCTAGAAATGAAGCATAGTGGGAACGGTTAGTGCGAAGAGCATTTAGCTTTTTGTGTTGCACTCAGACCTTACAATGTAGGAAAAGGAAATGCCTAAGAGCTCTGGAACTGGGTTTGTTTAAAAACAAAAACTTGTGAACTGAGCAGTAAAACAAATAATCTGTGTGAATATAAAGCTACAGTTCTCCATAATGTACTGTACATGTGTTTCAGTGGTTCCTGCAGATGTTAAGGAGTTGGTGCAGATTAAAAAAGAAGCTCCTGAAGAACAGAGACCTGAGGTGGACCAGCAGGACCCAGAACTCGTCCTCATAAAAGAGGAAGAGGAGGAACTGTGGACCAGTCTGGGGGGAGAGCAGCTCAGTGTGAAGGAGGAGATGGGTGACACCAGCTTTTCATTCACTGCAGTTCCTTAGGAGTGAGGATGATGAAGAGAAACCTCTGTTCTCACAGCTTCATCAACACCAAGATGAAGTCAGTGATCTTCCAACCAGCAGCTCAGGTGACCACATAGAATCAGCAACTGGTGGAGGGTCCTGTGGAGGAGCAGGAACTACAAGAAATCCAGATCTAAATACTTGTGAAGACAATTCTGATTCACCAGAAACTGAAGTCAGGGAGGATAATAATGATGGTGATGTGAACAACCCTGTGTCTCAGCTTAAAACCTTTATCAGACTGGGCCAAAGACTGAAGACACTGATAAAGAATGGAAGTCATCTTCCGGAAGTGTTCCCAAGTCAGGTGTGAACATTGTCAACAAAAAAAATGGACAGAAGCCATTTTGTTGTGACGTTTGTGGGAGAATGTTTAGCATTAAGGGACAATTCAACAGACGCATGAAGATCCACACGGGATAGAAGCCATTTTTTTGTGATCAATATGGGCGAAGGTTTAACCAAAAAGGACATTCCATCACACAGAGAATCCACACAGGGCGGAAACAGTTTTGTTTCGATCTATGTGAATGAAAATATATCCCACAGGGACATTTAAACACACATGAGAATCCACACATGAGAAAATATATTTTGTTGTGATTTGTGTAAAACAAAAGTTTAGCCTTATAGGTAATTTAAAACACACGAGGGTGCACACAAAACAAAGACTGTTTTGTGATTTTTGTGAGCAAAGATTTACTGTAAAGTGCAATTTAAACAGACACATTAGAATCCACACAGGACTGTAGCCATTTTCTTTGGCTCATATCTCGAATAAAGTTCTTTAGTTTAAACCATCATTTCCATTATACTGTACTAAAGCCACCACAACAAACAGGAAAGATCTGGTCTGATTTATCTTTAAACAGCCTTCCCTGTAAGGTCTATTGATGGAGAAGAGAGTCTCATCAATGGTCAAACTTCAGATTCAGGAGGAACAATGCATGTTCTTTTCCAGCTGTGGAACATTGGATCAACTCTTCTACCGTACTAAGGTCCTCAAGGGGGCATTGGAGTTTGCCAAACCAGTCTACTGTACATGTGTTTTGTGATTGTGGTGTTCCCCAAGGTACACTGTGGGGAGTGCTCCATGAATAGGGTTGGGGGTCTGCATCTACGAGTCATTCAGTCCAAACGGTGCAAGAGTTTGGTTTGCAGTAAGTCAGACATCTTTATGTCTTCTGTGTCAGACTCCACCAGGGCTAACTATTGTCACAGATTCTGTCAATCACTTTTTATCCAGCTTATGCAGCCAGGGGGGTGGAAGGGGTCTGATTGGTTGGGTGGTTCCCCTCCGTGAATTGGGAGTGTTGATGGGTAATCTTAATACAGGTAGTCCTCGACTTACGACGACCTCGAGTTATGACGTTTCGTGGTTACGACACGCATCTCCATTAAAAATAAATAAATAAATTGTTAGAATTTTTTTATTTTGAAGCCGATTTATGCAGTTTCCGGGAAGTTTCCGGCAGTTTCTGGTTTTGCTAGCTGCTGAGGCTACAGCTGCCCTGTACTCTCCAAAAAAGCTAAGCCTGGTCCTCTGGACATTCAAAAAACAAAACAAAACTTGTTGGAGCAAGCTGGACATGCAGCAGCTGTGGAAAAGTAGCTGTTTTATGCATGGCGGTTTTACAACGTAAACGAATGGAGAATACAGAGGAGGGATGGAAAAACGGAGGAAATGGCTTCACCAGCATTCCAGAGTAGGAAATTAACTATTTTTTCACTTCATTATGGCTCTCAAATGTATGTGTTTTTTGATAATTATGTAGGATACTGGCTAAGTGCTTGGTAAAATACAGTCTGTACGTATAAGGTGCAGTTTGGACATATGTTTCGAGTTAAGTCGAAATTTGAGTTACGACGGAGCGTAGGAACGGAACTCCGTCGTAAGTTGAGGACTACCTGTATTTGTTATTTCATACCCTTCTATCCTTGAGTTACAGGCAGCTGTACATTTTTTTTTGGCTGGACTTTGATCTGGTTTTGGGGATGACTGAATTGAAGGCTATCTTTGATCTTAGCTGTTATCTTTATTGATTTTACTTGATTTTATCACTTGTTTTATTTTATTTATTTTTTAAGCAAGCCTAAATCTACATGATTTTATCTTTGATCTTAGTCGATATTATTATTGATTTTATTTGATTTTATCACTTGTTTTATTTTTTACCTTTACCTTGTTACACATTGTAGCACTTTGAGATTTTTATTAATGAAAAGTGCATTATAAATTGAATTCATTATTATTATTATTATTAAGGCAGCAAAAAATAAAATAAAAAAAATCATCCAAATCTTATCTGTTTGGTCTCCCTGTTTATGTCACAGGATTTGGTTCATGACAGCATTTTAGCCAGCTACATTGAAATGTCAAGTGTTGTTTCTATCTCAAGTGAGTCTGTGTGTAGGACAAGCTCTGTACATCTTCATGGCAACAGAGGCTAAGTTCAAAGTTTCAGGCAACTCAGTAAGTAGGGCAACTCATTCACTTGGGCTGTGTTCAAAATGAGATATGGCTTTATATTTCCATAACAAAAGGTTCACTGATTGATTGGATTATAAAAAATGTCAGGTACCAAAATATGAACTACTTAAATGGAATGTGAGAAATGACAGTCACCAGCTATATGCAAGAGAATAATTTACAGCAACATAAAAGTATGATGTTTACTAATGAGTCTGATTATCATCCCAGTATTAAAAAAATGATGGTATTTTGGACACAAACCACAGCTACATAAGATAAGAAAGAAAAAAACTTTATTGATCCCACAGGAAATTGTTGAACATAGCAAATTAATGGAGCGATCAGACCATTTAAAGGCAACTTTCTACTGTTTGAACTTTTCAGCCCATGTTGGTTAGTGAAGGTCGAGGTCAGGAGCTTTTATTGTAGCTCGATGCAGATCTCTTTGGTTATTGCAGCTGCTTTTCAGGAAAGTTTCATTTTGTCGCTGGTTTTGTGTTCTTTGGCTGACATGTCTGAAATGTTCCATAGACCAGCTAAATATTTGTAGCTGACTCATACCCTTGGATGAACGCTATGAAAACTATGAAACTAAACCCAATATTTAGGACTAAAATACTTCTGTTGAAATATCATGTAAAATGTACCCACTTACCTATTGAGTATTTTTTATTTTTTTGGTCAAATGCAATAGACTAATATAAAATGTACCTTTAAAACAAATAAATAGCTAAAATAAACTAACAACTCGGTAAAATGTTGAGGTAAAAACAAAATGGTTTTATACATCTGATCAACAAACTTATTATTTCTACGAACGAATTTATCATATAGCATATGTTAAAATTACTTATAGCCTGAGAATCTAGAAAGTTCTGTAAACAGAAGAGGCACAAACATTTTTTATTTTATTTTAAAGTTTCAAAATGCATTAGCATGATTTGAAACCTGCTTCATCAGAGCAACTCTCATGCTAATTTAAAGTCCAAATTTAAAACTGGTTTTAGTGGTGAATATATGAAGCAATCAGCAGGGAATTAGTTTCCCTGAAATTGTGACTTTTAAATATACAGTAATGATTCCTTTTAGGTAAATCATCTGTCATAGCCTTTGTTGTAACACTACGGTATTTATTATTTTTTTAACATAATTTTTAAATCTGTTTTAATGTTTTTATTTATTTATTATTATTATTTTATTTAAAGGTTCAGTATGCAGTTTCTGTAGAACTGCAGCAGTTAGAAATATTTTCAACAGGCAAAGCATTCTGATCCCTCCCCCTCAGAGCCATATGTGGCTCTGCCCCCTTGTGGTCTGTTGAATTTCAAATTCAAGCTCTGTTTTTATTGGCTGATTCAAATTCAAGCTCTGTTTTTATTGGCTGGTTACAAACTCTGTTTTTATTGGCTGGAAAATGGCGGGTCACCTTTTCTTTTTAGAAATGCTTATTTACCACCTGGAGAAGCAAGGGGACAATATTTTTTTTTATTTTTTTCAGAGATTACCTGGCTAACATCAGTCTGTCAGGAGGTAGTGACAGAGTGAAGAAATATGTTCATAAAAAAAGCTACATACTGCAGCTTTAAGGAAGGTTGTTTTGGTTAAATATTAATGGTTTTCTTTTCTGGTCTTTGCACGGTCCAGTTACAACTTTCAGGTTGTAATATGTAAAGTACAGAACATTTAGATGAAACATTATGTCTCATTTGACTCGCAGTCAATGCAAGCATGTTCTGACAGACCTCATTGTCTTTAGAAATCATGTCTTTTTTCTTTCACCGCATGGAGTGATAAAACAGTAAAATGGGCAAACATTAATCTGCATGTGCACCTCCTGCATGACATATGAGCTCTTATTTTGAAGGACAGCCTCTAGCGGAAGTGATTTCCTTGCAGCGGAAGTTGATCAGATTCAGCTTCTTGCGTTTATTTTTCTGTTCTGTAGCGACGAGTTAAACCTTTCCCACTCTGCTGCAGGTCAAATGAGCTTTAATTAAAGTTATATTCAGCTGTAACTACTCGGTTAATGTTGAAGGTAAATACTGATGAACGAAAGTTAACAGATGTGAGAGGTCCAGCAGCAGCTGGATGCAGAGGAAGAAGAAATGTCGGTTTTTGACAGTAGAGTTGCTCTTGAACAGGAGAAAACTGGAGGAAGCCAAATCTTAAATGCAGTTTTCAGTCCCAGCAAGCAACTGCATATAATAGGTTTGTATCTTTTTTTTTTCTTTTTCTGTGGGATGTGATTATGTTACAGTTTAGTAGTAGTTTTCTAGTAGCTAATGGGTTTAGCTTCCTTAAATGACCATGTGTAACTCTGTTTATAGCTAGCTGGCTAACAGATGAAAGGTCACAACCTGAAACATGATTTTAGAGAGTTTTTTCACAAACCATTTGAATATTTTCTAATTTTGCTGTACTGTAAAACACTCCATAACTGAAAGCCTTAGTAGTGACCACCAAATTAAAAGTGGGTGTTATTTCCAATCTGCGGGAGGTGAGTTCAGCATCGCTAGACTTAAGATAATTATCGTATTTGTTCGATAATTTTGTCCTGTATACAATGAATGATCAATAATTAATTTTTTTTAAAAGTACAATAATTTGAGCGCTTCAGTGCATGACTAAATTAATGATCGTGCACGATGATGACACAGCAGCTTTGTGTTCGGTTAAAAAAAATTAGTTAACAACAGAGAGATTCACTAAACTGAGTAAATTTATCATGGTTTGATCATACAGGTGAGACATTCATCACACATTAAATGTGTTGTACTCAAAATCAACTCAGCTTAGTTCTGCTCCACGTTCTAATTTTCACGATGCTCGCTTTTATATTACAAATAATAAGAAGAAGAAAAGCTGGGAGGTAAACACATGACCTCATCTTCTGTAAATCAAAGCAAAATAAATACAGTATTTTCTGGACTATAGGTCGCACCTTTATATACCGTATTCGTCGGTGTATTATACGCTCCTGTGTATAATACGCTTTGTCCAATTATTGGAAATAAACCAGAAAAAAACGTACATAATACGCTTCGGTGTTTAATACGCATCTATTATGCGTCACCGCTACGCGACGCGTCAGCGCCTCATTTGCCCTGCTTAAAATGGCGGCCACAGAAGCGGGCGAGCACCGAAGGAATTTACAACAAAACACGGTAAAAACTATTATTTCTTTGCGAGAAAAAATATTTCTTAGCTGACTTTATAGCACTTGGGCTCCTGAGCTTAATCAAACTAACGAAATGTTAAAATCAGCTGGATTTTAAAAAGTAGTTCGCCGATTTTTATGCAGGCGGGTCGGACGCTTTCTTTCTTTAAATTTAGCTAAATAAACGCTTAAAAATATATATTTCTTAGCTGACTTTATAGCACACGGGCATCTGAGCTTAACCAAACTAACGAAATGTTCACATCAGCTGGATTTTAAAAAGTAGTTCGCCGATTTTTATGCAGGCGGGTCGGACGCTTTCTTTCTTTAAATTTAGCTAAATAAACGCTTAAAAATATATATTTCTTAGCTGACTTTATAGCACACGGGCTCCTGAGCTTAATCAAACTAACGAAATGTTCAAATCAGCTGGATTTTAAAAAGTAGTTCGCCGATTTTTATGCAGGCGGGTCGGACGCTTTCTTTCTTTAAATTTAGCTAAATAAACGCTTAAAAAAACAATATTTCTTAGCTCACTTTATAGCACATGGGCATCTGAGCTTAACCAAACTAACGAAATGTTCACATCAGCTGGATTTTAAAAAGTAGTTCGTCGATTTTTATGCAGGCGGGTCGGACGGTTTCTTTCTTTAAATTTAGCTAAATAAACGCTTAAAAATATATATTTTTTAGCTGACTTTATAGCACACGGGCACCTGAGCTTAACCAAACTAACGGAATGTTCAAATCAGCAGGATTTAAAAATCCGCTGTGTGGTTTATGAGTTATCTTGCTAACAAAAACAGCTAACGTCACAGCTAACAGCGGCTACATCCAGAGAAGGGGACGGGCAGCGACAGAGTCGGTCCGACCAGAGGAGGCTTTTTTCGGACACATGAGCTAGAAACGGGCTAGAAACGGTCTGGAAGTGTCTCCCTAGCAGAAAAAAGTGGTACTGCACCATTTTTAGGCCAAAATGAAAAACGGCGCATCAGAGCCAAAAATGGGTCTAAAAATATGGGAAAAAATCCATATACTGTATATATGCAGGACATTCAAATGAGCAAAAAAACAGCGTATTATATACCGACGAATACGGTAAGTCGCTTTGGCCAATTATTGTCTATGAATTGGAAAAATCCATAAACAGGTCGCACCTTTATATAAGTCGCACCTACGTCACCGCCGACGTAACGCGTCACCGCTGAGACAACCCGGAAATGTGGTCCGAGTGTTTAGCTCTGCTGCAAATGACTGCCACAGGAGCGCACAGCAAGGCTTTAAGAAGATTAACACTTAAAAACAATTATTTGTTTGCTAAAAATTATAGCAAATATGTGTCTGAGCTGAACTTTTCCTTAATAAATGAACGTAATTGTGAAATGAGCTGGATTTAAAAATTTGTTTTGCTACGTCTGATGATACGTGTGCGCGCAGCGGGCGGAAACCCTGCATTTCGTTAAAATTTAACAACAGAAACGCCTAAAAAATATATTTGTTAGCTGACATTATTGTAAGAGTGTGTCTCAGTTTAACTTTTGTTAATAAAATGATTATAATGGTCAAATCAGCTGAATTTAAATAGTTTTGCTACCACGTAAACAAAACCAGTGCGCGCACCCACAGAGCAGACCCGCTGTGAGCGAATGAACAGACCTGCATCTATTTTAATTTTAGCAAGATAAACACCTAAAAATAGATTTGTTAGCTGACATTATGTAAGAGTGTGTCTCAGTTTAACTTTTGTTAATAAATGCACTTTGACGGTTACAGCGATATAAATAAAGCGGCTTTAAAATTACTACACTCTCACCCGCCCATAAAGATGACAGAAACAGATATTTATTTTACGGTTTTTATTCAAACAAATTGTTTATTCAAACCCTTCGAATTCCTCGTCCTCTGTGTCGCTTGCAAAAAGTTCAGCCAGAGAACGAGGAAGGTTTCCCATCGTCATAGGTCCCTGTCCCTCCATCTCCTCCTCCTCACTGCTGTCTGAGTCCTCAGCAGCTCCAGCTGATGGTGGGAGGATGCCAGCCTTTCTGAAGCCAGCCACTACGGTTCTGGTGCCTGCACCCCCTAGCGGCCAAAAGTGGTACTGCACCATTTTTGGCCAAAATGAAAAACTGTCATATCTGAGCCAAAAATGGGTCTAAAAACATGGGAAAAAATGTATAAATAGGTCTCACCTCTCTATAGGTCGCAGGGCATGCAAATTAGGCAAAAAGGTGCGACCTATAGTCCGGAAAATAGTTCATGCACTCGCTGTCAATGTCATAGGAAATGCCATTTAAAACAACTTAACAATACACATGTCTAAAACATCTGTATTAAGTAAACATTAAAAAGCGTTCACTTAAATCAGTTGATTTCTTTAGAGACCCTTTGTAAAGTTTATGTGTGACTCTAAAGCTGCAGTCCTTCATACTGTACTGTGCATGTGTTTCAGTGGTTCCTGCAGATGTTCAGAAGTCAATGCTGATTAAAGAAGAAGCTTCTGAAGAACAGAGTTCTGATGTGGACCAGCAGGACCCAAAACATCTCCACATAAAAAAGGTAGTGGAGGCACTGCGGACCAATCGGAGGGGAGATCAGCTCAATGTGAATTCAACTATAGCTGATGAGAACGAGGTGGCTAGCTTGATAGGAACGCCTTTTTCAAGACGGTCTTTTGTTGAAAAAATTAATATTATTCAAAAAGGAAGACCAACTCCAGCACTAGAATTAACGGAGAAAGCTAAAGGTTATGTAAGGCATTTTAAATCCGAGAATTATCAACGGTACTCGTGGATGACAGGCTGTCGGAAAACGAACAAGCTGTACTGTTGGACTTGCCTTCTCTTCACTTATGAC
>JBBPBX010017569.1:23918-46678 GCA_038048925.1 Garcialebias charrua
AATACGACACCCCTCTCCGCTCTCATCTGGACACTGCTACTATGTTCGCTGGAGCTTCAAGTAAGTTTCAAAATGACCTGATAGAGTCAGTAGCAGACGTCATGACAGAGGCCATGAAGGACGAACTGAAGAAAGCACCTTTCGTTTCTGTGATGGTGGACGAGACAACCGACGTCACCGATGTTGCGCACACTTCTTACGTGCTGCGCTACGTTTCTGACGGCAGTGTGAAGGAGAGGTTTTTTAAGTTTGAGGACGTGACCGGACACAAGCAAGCCGAGGCGGCGGCTGGACAAGTTCTGCAGTTTTTAGATGAATGCGAATGCACGGGGAAAGTAGTGGCTCAGTGTTATGATGGAGCCGCAGTCATGGCCTCTGGTCTTAATTTAGTCCAAGACAAAATTAAAGAAAAAATTCCTCAAGCTCTTTTTATTCACTGCCATGCCCACTCTTTGAATCTCGTCGTGTCACAAGGAACTGCTCAAATCAGAGAATGCAAGATCTTCTTCTCGCATCTACGTGGCCTGGCCGATTTTTTTAGTAAATCACCAAAACGCGCAAAACTGCTGGATGAGAAATGTCATGGAAGACTATCGAGCACGGCTCTAACGCGGTGGAACTTTTCTTCACGGCTGGTCTGCACTGTTTATGAGCGGAGAGAGGAGCTCCTGGAGCTCTTTGAGTTTGTTGTGGACCATCACAATGATTTTGAAGAAGATGCAGTTCGTTGTGCAGACGCGTATACAACGCTGCTGACGAGCTTTGAGTTTTGCTTCCTGCTCGCCACGTTCAACTCTGTTTTTGCGTATTTGGACGTGCCGTTCAGCATTCTGCAAAATCAAGAGTTTAGCATGCAGTTTTGTTTGTCCAGCATCAGTGACGTTTGTGCCACCACAGAAAGTGAAAAGGGTCAGTTTGACTCCATCTATGAGAAGACTGTGAGTGCAGTCGGGCCACCCAGCAAGCGCAGGGCACACGGAGATGTGCGCACCACATACCAGCAGCTGCACAGTGAGATCATGGATAATGTCCTCACACAACTCAGGAGCAGGTTCAAAGACCACGAAAGGCTCCTGTTCCTTTCCCTCCTGGACCCAAAGAAGTTTCCAGCACACCAAAGAACGTTTCCTGTCTCTGAGCTCGAAAGTCTTCGGGAAAACTACGGACTTTTCTTTGATCTCCCCAGGCTCAACACTGAGCTCACTGTCATGTACAACATGTCGAACTTTAAGGGGAAGAGCCCAGCAGACCTGCTTCAGTTCCTCACACAGAAGGAGTTGATCGAGAGCATGCAGCAGCTTTATCTCCTCAGCTGTTTGGTGATGACCATCCCAGTGTCCACCTCATCCGTGGAGCGGTCTTTCTCTGCCCTGCAGCGCATCAAGACGCACGCCAGGAACACCACTGGACAGGAGCGACTGGGGGACTTGGCACTGATGTCCATAGAGAAAGGACTTCTGTTGGAGCTTAAATCTAAAGACAAACTGTTTGACAACACAATTGCCCATTTTACAAAGAGAGACCAAAGGATGGATTTTATTTTCAAGTAGCTGAAGGTGAACAGCCAGTGAGGTTATACAGGTAGTCCCCGACTTACGAGCGAGTTCCGTACTTATGAGTTGCTCGTAAACCGGAAATTCGTACGTCGGAACACGAAGCACATGTTCTCGTAAGTCCGGATTTTCGCTCGTAAGTTGGAACGGTTTTGCTAGCGCGACTACAAACACTCGTTTTTCATCGAAAAACTGCTTATGAGTGCATAAAAATGATCGGAAACGTGTGTCCACATGTTTAGCTAACGAACTGTGGTGAAAAAACACAGAAAAACTCTGTATTTTTTGCGTTTTTTCCAAAAATTTGCCAGCTCGTAAGTCCGGAACCTCGTATATAAGAGCGCTCGTAAGTCGGGGACTACCTGTACATTGTTTATTTTATTTTGTAGTTGCTTTTTAAAGGTATTGTGACAGGATGTTGGAACTATGCATAAAGTGGCACAACATACTGTATATATGTTGTATCATTCAACTATGTTCGTTTTTACAAGCAAAATGATAAATCAATGAATATTTGTTTCAAAGTGATTTTAAACTTGGCGCCGTGTTTCGTCACGGGAAATCCGGCTACTTCGGCATGCGACGTCATGTGATGTAGGAACATGAAGTTCAGTCCGCGGCTGCTATCAGAACGCAGTTTCATTGTCTTCAAGATCGCCTATTTTTTTTCCGTATAACTTGAAAAATGCCGGTACGTTGTGTCGCATTTGGGTGTTCTAATATCGCCAGTGAACAAGTGAGCCCTTTCACTTTCCCAAAAGATTAAAAACTTTGTCAAGAATGGACAAAACAAGTCCCCCTCGCTCCCTGAATGGTAAGGCTCAAATAAATACGGCTGCAGACCTACATTATAACCAGCAGTTTCTTGTTCATCACTCGAACTAACTTTGGCTTCTCAAACTGAAGACAAATCTCTCAGTTTCAATATTCTCTGCCATTGTTATTTACAATGTGCGTTCAAAACATTGCGTCATAAAAATGCGTCAGTGTTTGACCCCTCCTTTCTCCACCCGAAAACTGCGACGCACTGCAGAGTTACGTTTATTAAAAAATACTTTTCTATATTAATTATTCGAAGCATCCGTGTACAAAAAATCAAAGCTGAGTAGCTCCTCTTTCTAAAATGTCTATGTTTTAGCATATTGTCACAATACCTTTAAAAAAAATGTTATTTTTTGTTTATGTGCATGGCATAATTGTAAATACACATAAGAGGTAAAACGTGTAAGTACTTATTTTAGCGTCTGGTTATGTATCTACGTTTCTTATTGATTAAAAGCTTGTTGTGCCTCTTCACTGTTTTATTATTGATTTTTTCATTCATTCATTCAACCGTTATTTATACAGGCTATCCTGTATAAATTAATAAAAATAAATGTAAAAAATAAATAATAAATTTATAAAATGATTTATTTAATTTTTTATGGTTTTGCATGTTGATACCAGTACAGTTATAGGTTTAATGGTGCATTTGGTAAATTCAAATTTCAACACTGTAATGATAGCTTCTAAATAAAACAGGAAAGACTGGAAATTAAACATCTTTTTCAGGTCTACATTTTTAATGTTCAGTTCAGTGTATTTTATTTAATTCCATCATGACATTATATCAAAACACCAGTGTTTTAGGCTACTGTCAATTTTAGAAAATATAAAAAGATGTGTTAGTGTGGTATGTTGTATTTATTTATGAACTGAATTCAGAGCAGAACACCAGTTTGCTCCTTGCAGATCACTTTCAAATGTACGAAATTCAGATCACATGATGATTAAAGTTTACTTCAGTCTTGCGTAACAGCTTCTGAAGCACGTTTTAGTTTTAGGTTGTTTTTTACTGTAACTGCGTGATTTGCGTGCTCTTATTTTGAAGCTCAGTCCCTAGCGGAAGTCGTTTCTATTGCAGCGGAAGTTGATGAGGGGCCTATATCTGTAGCAGCAACGAGCTAAACCAAGTGTTTGTGAGTTGAACTCTTTCCTCTCTACTGATGGTCAAATGAGTTTAACTTATATTCAGCTGTGAGCGCTCAGTAAATGTTGAAGGTAAACACTGATGAGTGAAAACTAACAGAGATGTCGAGACAGCAGATCAAACAGCACGTGGACCCAGAGGAAGAAGAAATGGAGGAAGTTTCTGCAAATGATCTTGAACAGGAAAGCTCTGGAGGAAGCCCAGTCTTCTTTCCCGACAGTCAACTGCGTATAATAGGTTTGTATCTTTTTTTTATAATTCTTCTGTTGAATGTGATTATGTTACAGTTATTAGATGTGTTGTAGTTGCTACTGGAGTAAGAACCTCTGTTTATGGCAGGGGTGTTCAGACTTTTTCAGCATGCGAGCTACTTTTGAAATGATCAAGTCAAAGTGATCTACCTACTATAAGGCCCCGTTTACATGAAAACAACCTGTGGAAACATTAGTGATTTTTCAATGTTTATTGGGGGTAATAAACAAAAAATAAGCTGGTTTACATGAAAAATGCTGTAGTTTTCATTTCAGTCGGGTTGCCAGATAAGAAATTCTTCTTCTTCTTCTTCTTCTTCTTCTTCTTCTTCTTCTTCTTCTTCTTCTTCTTCTTCTTCTTGGCTTTAAAATGATAGTATTTTGACCTAAAATGTTGTGTTTGCTGAGTAAAGATGTTCCCCATTTACAGTACATGAAAACAACCTGTGGAAACATTAGTGATTTTTCAATGTTTATTGGGGGTAATAAACAAAAAATAAGCTGGTTTACATGAAAAATGCTGTAGTTTTCATGTCAGTCGGGTTGCCAGATAAGAAATTATGAACTACAGTATAGTACTCTTCTTCTTCTTGGCTTTAAAATGATAGTATTTTGACCTAAAATGTTGTGTTTGCTGAGTAAAGATGTTCTAAGATTAAATTCAATTAAGTTTATTTATATAGCGTCAATTCACAAAAGAAGTACCGTATTTTTCGGAGTATAGGTCGCACCTTTTTATAATTTTTTTCATGGCCTGCGACCTATACTCAGGTGCGACCTATATACAGTATATGGCTTTTTATAAACTAAGCTGATTTGTAATTATTTATTAACAAAAATTAAACTGAGACACACTCTTACAATAATGTCAGCTAACAATTTTTTTTTAGGTGTTTATCCTGCTAAAATTATTCATTTATTAAAGAAAAGTTCAGCTCAGACACATATTTGCTATAATTTTTTATCAAACAATTAATTGTTTTTAAGTGTGTTAATCTTCTTAAAAGCCTTGCTGTGCGCTCCTGTGGAAGAGACATTTGCAGCAGAGCTAAACATGGTCCACATTTTGACGTAGGTGTGACCTATATTCAGGTGCAACATATATATGGATTTTTCCAATTCTTTGGCAACAATTGGATGGTGCGACCTATACTCCGAAAAATACGGTAATCTCAGGGCACTGAACAGAAACATTTATACAAAATAATAATTTAACAGAAACATTCATAGATAAAATAATAATTTAACACTCTTTGAGGAGCAGACTGCTTTGAATTTAACTCCATTGCAAAACTCTCATCTTGAGCAAGATGAAGTTTGTGTGTTGTGTTTCTTGAACATGTGCTCAGAAAAGGAGGTCGTAAATAAGGCATTTTTTTATCTGGTAACCCTGGGCTCAGCTGTACTGTATTCATTGTGCATGCAGCGACTGCATGATCACAGTTACGTCCAAACTGGTGAATAACGTCTCTTTGGACCCTGGATTTTATTAGTTTTGCTCCTGCATGCTGAAAAAGGGTGAGTAGCAGAAAATCACTCAGCTCTCTGACATTTAAAACTTGTTAGTGCAAAAAAACTTTGGACTGCAGCCATCTGTATGTGCAACTTCACACATGGAGAATTTCACACCTTCGGGGGTGGGGGAGCAGGGATGGTGTTTCCCCGAAAATCTCTCAAGCCGTGTTTCCATCAAGGTTTCTAGCTGCGCAATTTGAAATAGCGCAGCAGAAAAGCTTAATGGAAACGGCAAATTGCGAGGTTACTTCCTGAATTACGCTAAAAAGTTTTTACGCTCGCTTGAGGTGGTTTTTGGGATTTGAGATGCGCTAAACGACAGATGGAAACACATTTTCCGACTCATTTCTGACGTAGCGAAAATTCACGTCACGTGACGTTCAGCTGTTTCCGCTCCGGACAACATGTAACATCGCTAAAACTAGTTGGCATGACAGAATAAATACAACTCGCCCGATAGCAACACGTACCTGAAATATTCTCTCCATTTTGACGAGATGTGTGGCCGGGTTCTGTTTTCAACCGCTACTTCCTGTTTACTGTAGACATGCGCAGTGCTGACGTCTGACGTGGTGACTCTAAATTGACCCTAGGTGTGAGTGTGAGAGTGGATGGTTGTTTGGTGTGAGTGAGACAGGTCCCTCTTGTAAATGAGTCCCCATGACTCAACGAGGCTAGCCTGTATAAATAAAGGTTGAATGAATGAATGAATGACGTAATGACGCTGACGTCTGACGTAATGACGCTGTGCGCGGCTTGGTAGAAGCGCTTAAAGCCAGTAGATGGAAACACTTCTGATCTGCATTAATTTGTATTTACATATTTGCGAGGTAGCTCAAAATACGAAATGAAAATGGATGGAAACACAGCTTCAGACCTGGTTTGAGAGAATGAGGATTGTGAATGGCTGCCCTGTATGTCACTCAAGTGACAGGATGTTTGATAGGCTGACAATTATTTTTTTAATGTCACGTTGCGATCTACCAGTAGATTGCGATCTACATACAGTAATGAGCACCCCTGGTTTATAGGCTTAGACTACTGGAGGACTAACTGATCTAATTTCTTTAAACGAATTGTTAAAATTGAATAGTTTTCTTTAAAAAAAAAAAATCTTAACGTGATTCTTGACCTGCCATTGTGTATCTGTTCTTCTCAAACCCAGCCGGTAGAAGCCAGTGGAGTACCCTCAAGGCTGCAAAGCCTTCTCTGAAGACCTTAAAATTATTTAAAATTAATAAATTAAAATGTAAAATCACATTTGTTAATTTTTTATTATATTTTGTCCATGAATACGTATTGCATAATTCCAAATGGTCTGTCCACTTCCTTTCATTGCTACCCCCCTCATTGCACTGCTTCCAGAGTGTATTTTCATATTTAAGCATTTAACCAATCACATTTCAGCCATATTTGTTGCCATGGTCAAAGAAATCTGCGTGGAAGCCTTCTATCACAGTTCTGCAAGCCCTGTGGCACTGTCCACCAAGCTGTTGCTTCAACCAATCAGATGTTGAGTTGGCCACACCTAAAGTCAAAAGTCAAAGTCAAAGTCAACTTTATTGTCAGATCTGCAATATGTACAGTGCAGGACATACACAGGACCGAAATTGCGTTTCTCTCAGTCCCTCGGTGCAACAGTAAACATCTAAACATTGAAACACTGAAACATATAATAATAGACATAAGCATAAAAATAGTAAAACTAACACTGTCCTGTGTTTTTTTTTTTTTTTTTTTTGCATAGTGGTATAAAAAAAGAGTATAAAAAGTATAACTAAAATAAACTAAAGGTTTCTAGCATTGACATTTGCAAAGTGGCAAAGCAGCGTATGAGTCAATGTACACAGTATATGTATGAGGTAGTAGTTGATGTTGTTGTAGAGGCAAAAAGTGGCATATGCAGTAAGGCACATTGGGCATCCCTAAATAAGACCGTTCAGAGCACACTGTATATGTACCAGCAGTGGTGTAGATATTAAAGTAGTGTAAATAAATGTAAACAGTAGTAATTACATGTAAGCAGTAGTAATAAAAGTAAACAGTATTAATAAATGTAAACAGAGAATGTAAACAGTATTATGATTATAGGCAGTGATGTAATACAGACATTAGTGCAATTATGAGAAGTAGTGCAAACTGTATGAGCACATGACCGAGAGTTTAGTGAAAACCCGTTTGGTGACACAGAGTCTAGTGTTAAAAACTTTGTGTTGAGTGATAATATGTGAGAAAGTTTTAGTGTTAAGGCAGTTCAAATGGGAGGGGAGGCAGAGCAGGCAGAGTGTTTAGCATTCTGACTGCCTGATGAACAGAGCTGTCTCTCAGTCTGCTGGTTCGAGCCTGGAGACTCCTCAGTCTCCTTCCTGATGGCAGCAGTCTGAAGCAGCTGTGTAGTGGGTGTGTGGGATCACCTGCCATGCGGTGGGCTTTCCGAGTGAGGCGTTTGCTGTGTAAGTCCTGCAGTGAGGGCAAGGAGGTGCCCACGATCTTCTCAGCTGCTCTCACAATGCGCTGGAGGCTCTTGCGGCAGGATGCAGTACATGCACCAAACCACACAGTGATGCAGCTGGTCAGGACACTTTCTATGGCACCTCTGTAGAAGGTGCTCATGATGGGGGTTGAAGCTCCAGCCCTTTTCAGCTTGCGGAGAAAGTAGAGACGCTGGTGAGCCTTCTTTGCCAGTGCTGCAGTGTTCCTGCTCCAGGACAGGTCCTTTGAGACGTGCACTCCCAGGAACTTGGTGCTGTCTACTCTCTCCACTGCGGTGCTGTTGATGGTCAGAGGAGGATGTTGGGCATCCCTCTTCCTGAAGTCCACAACAATCTCCTTTGTCTTCTCCACGTTGAGAGTGAGATTGTTGTGTCCGCACCACAAGGCCAGGCGGCTCACCTCGTTCCTGTAGTCCGTCTCATCGTTGTTGCTGATGAGACCTACCACTGTTGTGTCGTCCGCAAACTTGATGAAGTGGTTGGAGCTGTACGATGGTGTGCAGTCGTGTGTTAGCAGGGTGAATAGAAGGGGGCTCAGCACACATCCTTGTGGGGCCCCTGTGTTCAATGTGATGGTGCTAGATGTGTTACTCCCGATCCGTACTGTCTGTGGTCTCCCGGTCAGGAAGTCTAGCAGCCAGTTACACATTGAGGTGTTCAGCCCCAGACTGTCCAGTTTAAGGATGAGCTGTTGGGGGATGATGGTGTTAAATGCCGAGCTGAAGTCGATGAACAACATTCTAACATAGGAGTCCTTCGTGTCCAGATGTGTGAGAGCTGTGTGAAGGGCAGAGGAGATGGCATCGTCGGTTGAGCGATTAGGTCGGTATGCAAATTGGAAGGGATCCAGGGAGTCAGGGAGGACAGATGTGATGCTTTTCATGACTAGCCGTTCAAAGCACTTCATCAGGATGGGGGTGAGTGCTACTGGGCGATAGTCATTGAGGCATGCGGGCGTTGCCTTCTTTGGGACAGGGATGATGGTGGTGGCTTTGAAACAGGTGGGGACGATGGCCTGGCTCAGTGAGATGTTAAAGATGTCCGTGAAGACCGCTGCGAGTTCCCCTGCACAGTCCTTCAGCACACGACCAGGTATGTTGTCAGGACCAGAGGCCTTCCGGGCGTTAATCTTGATGAATGATCGCCTTACGCTGTCTGAGGACAGCGTCAGCACCTGGCCATCAGGAGAGGGGGGGAGTTTATGTGCTGGTGTAATGTCTATAGTAATGTCTATGGGCGACACCAGAAGCCTTCTAGCTTCTAGTTACGTTTTCTGTACGTCGTACTGAAACGTCAGCGTATTCACACGCTTTGATTGGACAGTCCGAGTGTACAGCCAGCGCTACAGAACTAGCAAACTGCATCTGTAAGGAGCTGCACGAGCAAAGATATTGTTGTGTTGATTTAATAGCTGGATGGATTTTGTGTACAAATAATCAGGATTTTTGGTGAGTAAAATTTTGCTATATTCCTAGAAAATATTGAAAATCAGCTGGATTTAAAAAAAATAATTTCGCTTTGTCAAGCGTGCACTGTGTCTTAAAAATTTAACAAGATACAGGTAGTCCCCGATTTACGAGCGCTCTGATCTACGAGGTTCCAGACTTACGAGCTGGCGAATTATTGGAAAAAACGCAAAAAATACTGAGTTTTCCTGTGTTTTTTCACCACAGTTCGTTAGCTAAACATGTGGACACACGTTTCCGATCATTTTTATGCACTCATAAGCAGTTTTTCGATGAAAAACGAGTGTTTGTAGTCGCGCTAGCAAAACCGTTCCAATTTACGAGCGAATTTCCGGACTTACGAGAAGCGTGGCGGCCGTTCCAAATTACGAGATTTCCGGTTTACGAGCGCCTCGTTGTAACGGATCTCGCTCGTAAATCGGGGACTACCTGTAACACCATGAAAATATATTTGTTTGCTGATATTATAGTAAAAGTGTGTCTGAGCTGAACTTTTGTTTTAAAAATGAACGTAATTGTCAAATAGCTAAATTTAAATACCGGTAGGTTCGCTTGTCGGGTCTTCCAAACGTGTGCGCGCATGCTTGTGTGTGCGCGCGTGCTTCAACAACTTTTCATCTCATCACATTCGGCTGAAAACCGCTTCACGTGCGCGTGCATGTGTGCGCGCGTGCTGCTAAAACCTTTATCTCTTTAAAGCTGCTATATGTAACTTTTCTAACAATATATTTTTAACATATTTCTTCACTCTGTCACTAGATTGATGTTAGAGAGGTAATCTCTGAAAAAAACAAAAAAAAATATTGTCCCCTTGCTTCTCCAGGTGGTAAATAAGCATTTCTAAAAAGAAAAAGTGACCCGCCATTTTCCAGCCAATAAAAACAAAGTTTGTAACCAGCCAATAAAAACCGAGCTTGAATTTGAATCAGCCAATAAAAACAGAGCTTGAATTTGAATTTCAACAGACCACAAGGGGGCAGAGCCATATATGGCTCTGAGGGGGAGGGATCAGAATGCTTTGCTTGTTGAAATTTTTTCTAAGTGCTGCAGTTCTACAGAAACTGCAGACTGAACCTTTAAAATGTAACAAGATTAACACCAAAAATATATTTGTTTATTTATTTTTATTCAAACTCGTTGAATTCTTCATCCTTTGTGTCGCTGGTTGAAGAGTTCTGACAACTCCTGAAGTGTCAGTAGTTGATGCAGCTCAGAGCACTGCCTCCTCTTCCTCCTCCACGTCAGCTCCATCAAATATCCTGCCTTCCTGAACCCTTAAAGGCTGAGTTATCTACCCCTGGTTAAAAATATGAGGACTGAGATTTTTACTGAGATTGAGGACTGAGATTTTTAAAAAGGAGTTTGTGAAACTCCTTTTTTTAAAATCCAATAAAAGACAAACGTAAAATAAGTTTTAATCGTACCGAGTGAGATGCGAACCAGCTTTTGAGAAAAGTATCTGTGCGCCAACCCAATGCTTAATGCAGTGACCTACTGGGCAACTTGCTTTCTCTAGGTCCACTCTGAGTTTTAACAGATCGCCCCTCAGAAAATCCTTGCAACGCACGTGTAAAATAAGCTGATTTGTAATCAGTTATTAACAAACATTAAACTCAGAAACACTAATATATATTCAGCTAACAAATATTTTTTTTGTCGTTTCTGTAGTTAAATTTTAAGCAGTTAAAACGAGCTGATGACTCAACAACACGCAGCAGTCCCGCCCCTGCACGCAGAAAGTCCAACCCCCCCCGCAAAATCTCTGCTGGCGCTATGAATTCTGGGATAGCCTCCGTCTTGAAGGATTCACGGATGCATCCTCAGATTTCGACAGGAAGTAGGCCGCATTCCTCGGCCGCATGAGGAGGAGTCTTCGAATTGGGACAGTCCTCCGCGCGGGGCAATGACGTATGCGGCCGACAAATGCGCACTCATGAGGACCCAGCTCCTGAAATGAGACACAGCCCATGAGCTGGAAACTTATGGAAGTGGCCCCTCTTCCTCTTCGCTTTCTGAGTCCTCTGCTGGCTGCTGCCTACAGCGCCAGTATAGCGGCCGAAACTGGTACTGCACCATTTTTGCCAAAAATGAAAAAACGAAGAATCAGAGCGAAAAATGGGTCTAAAAATATGGGAAAAAATCCATAAATAATACTCTTCGGTGTTTAATACGCTGGACATTCAAATGAACAAAAATACAGCGTATAATACACCGGAGAATACGGTACACTTGTAGTCGTCAAAAGCCTAGAGGGTCCTTTAGTGCCCCTAGCGGCCGAAAGTGGTACTGCTCCATTTTTTTCCATCAGAATGAATGGAAACGGTCATATATCAGCAAAAAATTGGTCTAAAAATATGGGGAAAATAGTTATTGAGGGTTGGATTGTTTCAGACGGAGCACTACTGAAGGCCTAGGTGTGAAATGCACAGCCCGCCACTGGTAGAAGCAGATGACCGCTTGTCCTGAGCCTGGTTCTGCTAAAGGTTTCTTCCTCATGAGGGAGTTTTTCCTTTCCACTGTCGCCTTCATGCTTGCTCAAGATGAGTCTGCGATGAAGTTAAACTCGAAGCAGTCTGCTCCTCAGGTCTTGTTCTTTCGGCTTTTCCCTTTTCAGGGGTCGCCACAGTGAGTCATCCTCCTCCACCTCACTCTAGCCGTTTACGCATTTGCCGGCCCTCCCCGGCTCTCCCTGGCTCCTCCCTGCTTCTAACCCTGGTTCAGCATGTTCGCATTTTCCTTTTTTTTTTCCGACTCCGCCCTCGTCATGGAACCATCTCCGCCGTGGTTCTATCGGGCCCAGCTCCCCGGGCCCAGTTTCACGTCATTTACTGCTCACATTTGATTCGTTGTTTGCAGCAGGGGCTGGACTGCTTCGTGTAGGGGCGGGACCAGAGGGCGTGACTAGCTGCGTGTTGAGTCATCAACTGCGACTGCTGTTAACCTCGCGTTCTAACAACAACCTCCATTTTAGAAAACAGCATGTCTACCTCCCAAGCCCCCGCTGCGTGCGTTCCGTGGTCAAACGATGAAGTAAGCTTCTTCCTAAATTACCTCGCAGACGAGCGTGTGCAGAGGGAGCTGGACAGCAGCACACGAAATGAAAAAGTTTTCAAGCGTGCGTCTGAGGAAATGGCTGTGGCTGGCTTCACTCGGACCTCCAAGCAATGCCGGGAGAAGCTAAAGAAGATGAAATCAGACTACCGGACCATGAAAGACCATAACGGTAAAAGTGGACGAGGAAGGAAGGATTGGCGCTGGTTCAATAAAATGGACGAGATCTTTGGAAAACGGCCATCCAGCAACGGTAGCCAAATGGCTCTCGACTCAGCCACCCAAATGTTGGAGAGCGAGATGGAAGGTGAGCTGTTGTTACTTGTGTTTATTACCATACCATACCATTTTCTAGTTTTTCACACTCTAGGTCCCTCCATTCTCTCGATTGTAAATAGCAGTCTATCCTCGGGTGTGGTGCCAAAATCATTAAAACATGCTGCTGTTCAACCTCTCCTGAAAAAACCTGAAAAAAATGGTATGGTATGGTATGGTATTTTATTTATAAAGCACTTTAAACAGGAACAAGTCCACACCAAAGTGCTGGACAAACACGCAACAGGCAACACAGACAATGAAGTACAACACGAAAAACATAAAAACATTGCAGATCATAAATCAAACGATCCAATACAAATCAGCTGGCATTGAAAGCGATGGAGTAGTAGTGAGTTTTTAACCGGGATTTGAAAACCGAGAGCTAAAACTAATGTTATTAGTCATCTTTTGTCTTCCTAAATAAACTCAAAAACGTGTACAGGCTGCTGGGTTTGTGGCTACTTTTCTGGCTAGCTATTGTCAAGCCACGCTTGAGGCAGCAGCTAGCCTCTTAGCACAACAGGCTAGCTAGCCTAGCACAACAGGCTAACGTAGTTCGTGTAACGTGTGTTTTTTCTTTTAAATTAGATCATTCGACGCCGTCTTCAACGCCAGCAGAAAATCCTGAGTCCTCTTCTACCACTTCAGAGGAGTAAACGGGTGAATTGTGTTCACAACCAACCACACCACCAGTGTGCTCAGCTGGGAGGGCCTCAACTCCGGACTCCGCGGCCTCTGCTTCACGTGCTCAGCCAGGTGGGCTCAGTGTTTGTTTATGTAATGAAAATAACCCGCAAAAAAATAAATGTAATTCTAGCATAAAGACTGAACTTCTAACTAACTAGCAAACTAACAATACCTTTGGGAGTACATATAACTGTAGACAACTTTCTACTTGTTCTCAAAATGTGTGTATGTCATTTAATTAATCAATGTTTGACATATTAATAAATGAATTAATAAATACGTATCCGACACAAAACAATACTGTACATACTTAAATAAAAGTAGAAATATATGTCCTACATAATGCTAAAGAAAACAATTAAATATCTAAATAGATGAAGTAGATAAAGTACTATATAAAGTAGAAATATATATTTTAATGAGAAATAAAATCATAAATATATGTATTGTTTATTATTTCAACGAGCAGAATTACATTGATAAGAAAAAGGAGAAGCTAAAAAAGGCAAAGCAAAATATTTTAATATATTGACAGAAAATCATGTGTTAAAAGTAATAAAAAGAATATATATAAATATGATGAATATATATATTTCTGCTTTTATTTATTATTATGTCAGTTTGGTCCTTCATAGACAGAAGTATTTCCAAATGTGTGTGTAATGTGCAATGCTCTGTGTTGGTTTTCAGGTTTGCGTTTCAGGAAACGCACACGCAACACCTCATATGCAGATTACATCCTGGCAATGCATGAGGAGTCTCGTGAGGACCGTCTCCATCGAGACCGCCTTATGGACCGGCAGGTGGAGGAAGGACAGAAGGATCGGGAGCAGGAGTCCACCATCCGTCAACAGGAGATGGCGAACCGGAAGGCAGACGCAGGGAGCATGAGGCTGATTGCACGACAGCACAAACGCATAGCCGACTCCTTTGCCAAGCTTGTGGATGTGATGGCTGCCAGAAAGTGAATTATTTGATATAAGCTTGAAGATTTTATCCTTTTTCATATTCTTTTAAATATCGGGTGTGCATTTTTGGGTTGTTAGGTTGTAATGCTGTTTATTTCACAGTCTTCCTTGTTGTTTTTCTACGCTATCATTCTTGTGCAATAAACTGATTTCTTAAAATTTTGCTTTACTTGCACATGGCTGTGATCAGCAAACACACATAAATAAATTAGATGGATTGGGCAGTGGCAGAACATATACATTACATGTACATTACAGTACATGTACAGGATATGTACTGTATACAATGTATATACTGTATACAGTGTATATACTGTATACAGTGTATACACTGTATACAGTACATATACTGTATACAGTACATATACTGTATACAGTACATATACTGTATATGTACTGTATACAGTATATGTACTGTATACAGTACGTATACAGTATATGCACTGTATACAGTATATGTACTGTATGCAGTATATGTACTGTGCATATACTGTATACAGTGCATGTACTGTATACGGTGCATATACTGTATACGGTGCATATACTGTATACAGTACATGTCCTGTATACAGTATTTTAACTGTATACAGTGCATGTACTGTATACAGTGCATGTACTGTATACAGTGCATATACTGTATACAGTGCATGTACTGTATACAGTGCATGTACTGTATACAGTATTTTAACTGTATACAGTACATATACTGTATGTAGTACATTTATATATACTGTACATGTACTGCATACAGTATATATACTCCATACAGTTTATATACTGTATACAGTACATAAACTGTATTCAGTTTATATATTGTATAGAGTATATATACTGTATAGTGTATATATACTGTATATATATATGACAGTGTATAGTATGTTATAGATTAAAAATATTTATGTGTATTGAACCAACAACAACTGACATTTTGTGTACTTTTAATGTACAGTAAATCAGACTGTCATACAATGTTTACATTTAATGAACAGATAGGAAAATGGACATTTCAAATCACGTTACGTTGCAGCAGCTGGACAAGGGCATTGCGTACAGCAGTTCCTGCTCCACCTCCATTTGCAGCGCCTCCAGCACGATGTGGGCCAGCGGGTTCCACATCCCAGGTGTCGTCATACGTCGCCCGATGACTTTCGCACAGATTGTGCAAAGCACAGCAAGTTGTCACCATAATTCTGACAAGGTCTATGTCACACTCGTTCTTCTGCAGCAAACAACGCCACCTTCCTTTCAACCGTCCGAAAGCGTTCTCAACCACTACTCTCGCCCGACTGAGCTTGTAATTGTAGGTTTGCTGCTCCTGTGTTAAACGTCCATTGTCAGAAAAAGGCTTCATTAGCCAGTTCTGTAAAGGGTATGCAGAGTCTCCGAGGATGTAGTAGCCGACACTGACACCCTCGATGTCTCTGGTGTGCGGTGGAAAAAGCCGTCCTTGCGCTGCCAGTTCCCCCAGCGAAGACAGTCTCAGCACTCTGGAGTCATGCAAACTACCTGGCTGTCCAGAACTGATGTTCCAGAAGAGGCCGTCTCCATCAACAACACCCTGAAGGAGAATTGAGTGGCAGCTCTTGCGGTTAAAATAGTCTTTGCGGTACTCAGATGGTGCTTTGATGGCAATGTGGGAACCGTCAACAGCACCCACACACTGGGGGAGACCCCACCTCTCCTCAAAATAGGCTGCCATCTCATTAAAGCGTTCAGGAGTTGGAAATTTAATAAGCTCGGGTACCATTAAATCATGTACAGCTGTACAAAACTCTTGAACACAATTACATACTGTTGTTACGCCAACACCAAACAGATGCCCTATGCTCCTGTACTCTGATCCTGTAGCTAGCTTCCACAGAGCAATCCCTACTCTTTTTTTTAATCCCACACACTTCCTAAATGTAGAGTCTTTCCGCTCCAATGCTGGTCGTAATTTGGAGCAGATGTACTTAAAACTTTCCTCAGACATACGGAAGTTTTCAATCCATTGCCTTTCGGTGAATGTTGGAACCACATTGTCCCACCAGTTAGAGCTGCGTTCGTAGGCCCAGACAGACGGTCCCCGTAGGCGGCACATCATCTAAATCGGACAACAACAAAATAAAAACATTACTAATGACTTAATAGTAAGTTCAAATATAGATAAACATCTAGACACATGTCCCGGGCCATTAGTGGTCATTCAGATACACTAAATAGCAACTACTTTCATAACCAAATCATGTAACATCAAGCTAATTATGCTAGCTGGCTAACCGCTTACCAGTCGACGCTGTCTCGTTGTTTCACGTTGCTGTACAGCCATGCAGAACCTTCGGTACCACTGTGCTCTACGTCGCCTCGCGATTTTTCGTCTGACTCGACATCTCTCTCGACGTTCACATATCGCTTTTAGTACTGCAGTGTGTAACTGAAGCACTTCGATCAGCAGCATCAACACATACATAAGCTCCGCGTCCTCCATGTTCGGCGTTGTTGATGGGTCGCAGACAAACTGACGTCATATCCTTTTTGAGCTTTTCGGTAAGAACTGCCCACCCACGTCAAGTGAATACCCCACCCATGTTAAGTGAACACCCCACCCACTTCAAGGCTTGCTCTCCGGACAGTGCGTAATCAACGAGGGCGGGCCAGAGCTGGCTCTGGGCCAACCAGAGACGAGCGGGACCGGGGAGGGCCGGCAAATGCGTAAACGGCTTCTGTCCTCTGCAGCCTCTGTCCTCACTCCAACTACCTTCATGTCCTCTCTAACTGCATCCATATATCTCCTCTTTGGCCTCCCTCTTTGTCTTTTTCCTGGCAGCTGCATTTCTAACATCCTTCTACCAATATACCCACTGTCCCTCCTCTGGACATGTCCAAACCATCTCAGTCTGGCCTCCCTAACTTTATCTCCCAGTTGTTCAACATGTGCTGTACCTCTGATTATCTCATTCCTGATCTTATCCATCCTTGTCACTCCTAAGGAGAACCTCAGCATCTTCATTTCTGCCACTTCCAGTTCTTTCTCCTGTCTTTTTGTCAATGACACTGTCTCCAGACCATACAACATAGCTGGTCTCACCACTGTCTTGTAAACTTTTCCTTTGACCTTTGCTGACACCTTTTTGTCACAAATCACTCCTGAAACTTTTCTCCATCCACTCCATCCTGCCTGGACTCTCTTTTTCACTTCTTTACCACATTCCCCATTTTCCTGGACAGTGGACCCCAAGTACTTGAAGTCCTGCACCTTTGTGACCTCTGCTCCTTGTAGCCTCACTGTTCCACCAGCCTCCCTCTCATTCACACACATGTACTCTGTCTTACTACGGCTGACTTTCATTCTTCTTCTTTCAAGTGCATACCGTACCTCCACCTCTCCCAAGTTCTCTTCCACCTGTTCCTTGTTCTCACCACAGATCACGTCATCTGCAAACATCATAGTCCTTGGGGATTCCTTCCTGACCTAATCTGTTAGTCGGTCCATCACCAGAGCAAACAAGAAGGGGCTCGGAGCCGATCCTTGATGCACTCCCACCTCCACTTTGAAGCTATCTGTCACTCCTACAGCACATCTCACCACTGTCCTGCTGTCCTCATACATGTCCTGTACCAGTCTAACATACTTTTCTGCCACTCCAGAATGATACATAAGAACTGGTTCATGCATTTTTCATGTCTAGACTGGACTGTTGCATGGTTTGTTATCTGGGTGTCCAAATACTTCTTTAAAAAGTCTTCAGTTGATCCAAAATGCTGCTGCCAGAGTCTTAACTAGACCTAGTGGGAACGATCATATCTCCAGTTTTAGCTTCTCTCCACTGGCTCCCTGTCAAATTCTGAATATAATTCAAGATCTTCCTTCTAACCTACAAAGCTCTCAATAACCTGGCTCCAACTTATATTCCAGATCTTAGTGTTCATATTTTTCTAATTGAACACTTCGCTCTCAGACAGACTGCAGGCTTACTTGAGGTTCCTAGAGTTTCCAAAGCAGAATGGGAGGAGGATATTTCAGTTATCAGGCTCCTCTCTTGTGGAACCAACTTCCAGTTTCTGTCTGTAAGGCTGACACATTGTCCAGTTTTAAGACTGGGCTTAAGACTTTCCTTTTTGATAAATCCTATAGTTGGGGTTGGCTTCTGCTGCAGGCTTAAAGCTGAACTGACATCATCTTGTAACTATGCATCATATTGCACTACATATAAATGTTTTATCATTCAACTATGTTCGTTTTTGCAAACAAACTTATAAATATATTTAATTTTGATTTTAAATTGATTTTAAAGGAGACCATAGATAGGTTTTTAAAATTTTTATGGTATGTCTTTGGGCTATCCAGACAATGTTCATTCAATTTAATACACAAAATAATTCTTAGATAATCAATTATACCCTTTTTAATTCTGCCATTTTTAACTTTTGTTTTGAACGACTGGTTTATGATAATGAGATCTCGTGGCCACGCCCTTCAAAGATCTGTTTACATTAACTCCGCCCTCCAAAGGCAGACGAGGATGTCTGAACTTGCGTTACTGCCACCCAGAGCCCTGTATAGCTGAGCTGAACTGGACCGCGACATATTTATTGACGTGTACAAGTTGTCGTGTCATTTTTAATTTTTCCTCTGTAATAAATGTACAACTCCCTGACGTCTCACTCCCTCCCCCTGTGCGCGCGCGCTGGAGGGAGCGGATGTCACTCGCAGCGGGGACACACACCCACACACAGCGGGGCTGTCTCCCTTGATCAGTGCACGCACACACACACACATACACACACAGGTTTTTTTTTTTTTTTTTTTTTCCATTTATAGATGGCCTCCCTTCACACCTTATAGCCATCCTCTCACTCCAATATGTATTTTTTTTTTTTTTTTATTAATGAGAGAGAAAGAAAGAAAGAAAAGAGAAAGTGAGACAACAAAACAACAATTATCCACAGAAAGAGCACAATGCAAACACACCAAACCTCCGTACACAATCCTGCAAAGCACATGACAGAACACAGCAACTAAACATACAAACATAAAGACTGATAATATTCATGACCTTGCAGTAGATTTCTATAAATACACATACCCATACCTACAAATATATATACAATATACATGTAGGAGCCATTTATCCTTCCTGTGTTTATCGCCATCAGGGGGCGTATTACCTTTTGAGTTCTGAGTGTCTGAGTGGGGATGGGCTACTTAAGAGCAGGTGTGAATCTGTTCAGGTGTTGTTGATGGGAAGAGGCAAACAGTTTTCTACTGTGCTTGAAATAAGGATTGATGTCGAATTTATGTGGACTGGATATAAACAGAAACAGTAAGACAATGGACTTGCTTGGATAATAAATGATTTTATTATAAATCAAACTGAGGATCGGCATTATGAATTTAATTGAGCGCACGTAAGACCAACGCCTCCTATAACAACCTGTAGCCTAAAATATAGGATTTTAGCCGCTACATTTAGGTAGAAAACTGCCTCAACCACCGATCCTTCTGCATTGTGGTTCCACAAAGCTGTAAAGTAAACGCCACACCAAAGCAGGCTATTGGAGCCGGTGGACAAGGCAAACGCAGCGACGAAGAGGAACAAGGAGTTGGAATCGGTGCTACAGGTGTGAAGAACAACCAGGAGTCACCTGGCATTAGGAGTCGGAACCGCAGAGGGGCGATCGGACATCTGGTGTCGGAACTGGAGCTGCACAGGAGCGAGCGACACCTGACACTGGAAAGGAGCTGCATGGATCGAGCTATTGGAGCCTCTGAGATTCACGACAGCGGACATCGGGACGCAGATCATCAATGCCGGCCAACGCACCATTGGGGTATGTGAGTCAGCGCTGATATCTTTGAATGGCCATTCTTATTATGTGTGCACACAAAGGTCCAAACTTAAATCCAATGCATTGGTAGCAGACTGGAGACTGCTTAAAAACAAAGAGAGCTCTCTATCTACAAAATATCTACAATTTGTGAAGAAATAAACTCATAAACTGTTAGCCATTATGGCAGAAGAGGAAAATTTTGATCTGGATCAGGAGGGTCAAAATAACATTGTGGGTGAAGAGGAAAATCCTCAGTGGGGGACTGAAAAAAGACAGGTGAAATTAACAGCCAAAGCTTTGTTGTTGAAAATCTGTAACTTAGAAAGTGAAAGAAAAACAAAGTTAAATAAGCTTACAAAATTAATACAAACTATTACAGTGTTGAAAAATGACAAAGGGTGTGTGAATGACATTAATGTAGAATTTAAAAGGGTTTTGGGTTTGTCTGAAGAAACACAAAAGGTACACCAGGTTTTGTTGGGATTATTGCCTGTGGATGAAGCACAGAAGCATGATGTATGGTTTCAAGCTAAAATGTTGAATGTTCATGATTTTGTTGCTGCTACTCATAAATGGTTGGCTGAGCCTCAAGGGTGCTCAGCTGGTGTGCATGATGTAATCAAAGAAAATGAGAGTAAAAACAATAATGAAGCTGAATCAAAAAGTGGCATGATCATGTTGGAGGAGGAGCTGCAGATTCATCCTCATGACAGCATTTCAAATGTTTCCCTAAGGTCTTTTAGAAAAACTGGGAGTCAAAGGGGTTCTTCTGTAACAACCAGCAAAGCTTCAATGCTTTCTGAACAAATAAAAGCAGAAGCAGAAAGGGCTGCACTCCTGGCTTGTGCAGCTGCTTTAAAGGAGAAGCATGCATTGGAGGAGCAGGAATACCTGTTAGAGGAGCAGGAATACCTGTTAAAGGAGCAGGAATACCTGTTAAAGAAAAAAAAGGAACAACTTGAGATGGACACCAAAATAGCTGCTGCTAATGCCAAGCTAATGGTGCTAGAGGGCAGCACTAAAGGCAGCGTTACATCTAAGCATTCTGATGGAATGGATTCATATGTGAGAAAAGGTGCAAGACCCAAGATCAAACCTACTTTATTCATTCCACAAACTTCACAGATGGTTACCAAACCTGCAAAGAAGCTTGAAGAACATGCTGGACTGTTGCTGGATAAAAAGATTGAGTCAAATCTAAGCACAGCCTATGAAAGGCATATTCCACCTCAGATGGACAACACTGTTTTCAATACTTTGGTGTCACAAACAGCTCCCCCTGCTGTTCAAACTTATAAAACTTCTATTTTATCTGTTCCCAAGGTTACCACTCAAAACACTTTGCTTTCATCAAATCAAAATCTACCAACAGGAGACCTCTACAATGTGTTGAAACAACAGAATGACATAACGGCTCTTCTGGTTCAAATGCAAAGAAGCCAGTTACTGCCACGCCGAGAAATTCCCATCTATGATGGAGATCCTTTACAGTTCAACTCCTTCATGAAAGCCTTTGAACACTGTGTGGAAGCAAATACCAGTTGTAAAGGAAACTGTCTATACTACCTTGAACAGTACACCAGGGGGCAACCAAGAGACCTCATACGTAGCTGCCTTCACATGCCTGCAGAAAGAGGATATGCGGTGGCCAAGCAACTCCTCAAAGAACATTTTGGCAATGAATTTAACATTACTGCAGCCTACATGGAAAAGGTCACTGGCTGGCCCAACATCAAAAGTGAAGATGTTAAAGCATTAAAGGCATTTGGACTGTTCCTTCGTGAATGCTGCAATGCGATGGAGGAACTGCAGTATTTGGATGAGTTAAGCATGCCAGCTAACATGAAAATCTTGGTTCAAAAGTTTCCATTCAAACTAAGAGAAAAATGGAGAACAAAAGCAAATGAGATTTGTGAGAGAACTAGTCAAAGAGCACGTTTCAGAGATATTGTTGTTTTTATTGAACGCCAGATTAAGATCATCTCAGATCCAGTTTTTGGAGACATACAGGATTTACAACCTGTCAGGGGAATCATAAGACCTAGCAAACCTCCAATAAAGTCACAGTTTAAAAGAAACAGCTTTGTCAATATATACTTTATGAATTACATTTTTCTTTAAATGTTTTTACCTTTATTATTGTAAAGGTTGCAGGCAACCAAAACATTTGGCAGACAACTGGATTCTGTCAAGATTCTGTCCTATGGACAACATGGAAAATGTCCTCATGTCTATCCCTGTACACACACACACACACACACGCACGCACGCACGCACGCACGCACGCACGCACGCACGCACACACGCACACACACACACACACACACTCGATCTGATTGACCCTACCCTCCTCCAACATTGTTATCCAAACACACAGCCATGCTGCCACCAAGTGTGTGTTCAGCCTGTGTCCGGTCCAGGTGCAGCTCTACTCACCTGCAATATGTTGACCAAAGTGCAGCGAGTCTTCCTCTGCCTGAAGCGAGGGTGCAGATCCAGGTGTGTATGTCTGACCCCCGAGGCTCAGGTGGCTCTCCCATCCAGAGCGGATCACCTCCTTGTCGGCGTCGCTCCACAGCAGCGAGTCCGGGTGCTTCTGCCTGATGTGCCTCTTGATGGTGCTGAGCTTCAGGGTGGCGAGTGAGCTGCCACACACCATGCAGATCATGCCATGTCTTT